>JARHKZ010000075.1:0-81499 GCA_029204075.1 Mycena capillaripes
CATGAACGCAAACATGAACACTCTCGTCGGGGGGTTTAACCAGCTGCAAGGCCAACTCGTGCAAGGGCATAATGCCGTCGTCGGAGCTCTCCCCGGGATTATCAACGCGCTCAATCTCATTCTCGGGGGTCTTAACACCGTGATAGAAAGGTAGTGTCTCTCTTCAGCTTGTTCTCGTGACAAGTCTTTAAAGTGTTTTCAGGCTTGACTTAGTGCCCATGCGCGCTCACAACGCCGCTGCGCCCGCATCTGGCCACATCCAGTATCCCCCCAACATTGTTGCGGCCGCGCCACTCCCGGTAACCATAGGGGATGCTATAATGTTGACTGGTGTGTCGCTACCTGTTTCCACAGCTTTCTTCCCAACTGACTCCCTTCTTCCACTCAAGGACCACAGTACTTTGCCGCCATCAATGCTTTGATTGCTGCCAACGCCCCTGGCCTGGCGGCAATCGCAAATAATGCTCCGTTCCCGCAGATGCAGAACCACTTCCTGAGCTACCTGGGCATTCTGATTTGATACCTTTGTGTACCCTCAATGTCAAATGTAATAATAGTAGACGCTTCTTCAAACGGTTTCCCAAACGCTAATCATTTTTTGATTTATTTATTGCATTCTCCAAGCATTCTCATATTACTCGCACCTACCCCTAATGCATTACTTGTCTCGTATCTTGAGTAGAACTCGAATCAAATTAAACCTGTTTGTCGCTTCCTATTCTGCAAGTGGAAGGAAAACCTACGCCGAAAAACAGATAGAAAAAGCAGAGGTCATCAGGAGATGGTGGACATACGAAGTGGACAATTCTGGTAACGGCGTCTCAACTCGAATGCACCTGGAGTGAAGGGACAGTTATTAAGGATATAACGAGTCGAAGGACAGTCATGGAATAGATCGGACCGATACTCACCTGTCATGAGCAAGGCAGAAAGAAAACCTGACATCGAGTCGCTCCAGCAAGATCTCTCAAACAGAATGAAGGAGCCAGTATCCCAAGCCACCATTAGTCGGTAGAGGTGAGTGCAGGTCGATGGAGTTGAAGCGAACTCACCGCGGACTCCGTGTAAAGTGGAACTAAGGTCAACCCAGTAAGAAATAGATCCAGGCCACTGAGACGAACCTCACACTAGCTTTCTAATCCCACACTATCTCTCCGATCCCAGAATGTGGCCCCACATTCTAGGAGTAGATAGGTAGATGTGTTTGGTACTGCGGCAATTGTCGATCACTGAGTGAACCTGCGCGCAAACCAGCATTCCAGGAACGATGCCAGCACGAATGACATGAAATGAGACTTTCGACCGCATAGAAATGGGGGAACGCCTCTACGATTGGGATGTTCCTCAAGGAAGAGAAGCCGACTGCGAAGGGCAATTGCAAGCAAGCGAACACCATCAAGAACGGCAGGTGCTTTCCGTGGTGAAACTGCAGTCTGGTAACGTAGCCTGAATATTTCGTGACTCCCAGCACAGCAAAAATTCAGGCCCATATGTATACATTCTGACTCGGTTTGAGATTTCGGACAGATTGGATGAGTGTGCGGCGATTGTTTGTAGGAGTCCAGAAAGACAAATGCGCCGTGGAACGAGTCAGACCACCCAGATTTATCAGGTTCCAGAATCAAAAAACGCCCTGAATGTCCAATCGAAGCCCCGTAGATCCAGACAAGGTTACCAGAAAAGCGAGATAGTGGCGGTTGAGTGGCGGGAAGCAAGGAGGATGTGGCGGTGCTCGCGAATCAGCAGCCCTTGATTGATTGATCCGTCTTGGATCCGTCATTCCCTTCTCTTCCTCAACTACCTCCATCGCTCTGCTTTTCTTCAGGCCTCTGGAGGTTCCTTGGCGCACATCTTAACTGGCTAGTGGCTCGGGCTGGGTTTTCCTGGCACCGTTGAGAAACATCTCCTCTGGGCTTCTTCGCTGCCTGCGTCGCGCAAGTGGATTCCTGTACGCTTGAAACATCTGGATTGAAGTATAGTCACAGGTGTCGCCGCCCGCGCGGCGCTTACGGCCTGCATCTACAAGTGCGGCGTCCGTCTCACCGGCAAGGAGCGAGTAACTCTCGCCGGCTCTAAGATCCTTAATTTTATTTCGACCGACGTTCGTTCTCTCGGGTGTTCTCACGCGGCCAAATGGAATACTGACCCTGAACACAGGTTAGCCGTATCGACGCCCGTTCACAGTGGTTTGTGAGTGCACGCATACATTATTTTCGTCCGAACACAGTCTAATATAAGTATTATGGTGTTTTTAGCACGCTGGTAAGAAGTCATTCATCCGTCTATGACTTCCCAAGAGACTGATAAGTACCTTATTGCGGCCAGCATTGACTGCCCCGCTTCAAGGCGTGTAAACTTTATTTTTCTTTCTTGTAATCAAAATTTGAACGCAGACCACACACAGTCACTATCTGCCTCATTATTCTGCTAACTCAGCTGCGTGCTATTTATTCATTTTGCTGCTAATCCTACCATTGCATTCACGCTGATTACTGATCTCCGGCGTGCACAGCTGGGACCATCCGCACTGGCTGGGTTCTCCCTCTTTGTGTCCATTGTCCCGATCCAAGAACGCATTATGGCGAGGCAGTTCAAGACGCGGGGCAAGTCGATGAAGTTAACGGACTCGTGCGCAAGGTCTTGCTGAAAGTCCTCAGTACGCTTCTATTTCTTTTATTTCTCTTCCTGCGCGAAGATTGTGGACATGGCTGAGATCAGATTGTTCTTTCCTTCTTTTCAGGCTCCAAGCACGTCGTGAAATACTTTTGCTATGAGATACCGTTTTTAAAACGCAAGTTGCTCCTGCTTGCTCCACCAAGACTCTTCCTCTTGTTGACATGCGCGAGCAGGAGTTTACGACATCCGCGCCAACGAAGTGCGCGGCATTCGCAAAATTCAACACGCGCAGCCTGCCAAGTGAGCTTCATAAGGCTCTAATTAAGTCTGATTGCAATGGCTGATGAATCTCGCATTGTACAGTATCGCTGCGTTCTCCCCGTTCTCGCATCTACGCTCGCATTCGTCACCTACACGCGCGTCACATCCGGCTCCGACATTGCCATCATCCCCACAGCCTCTTCCAGCTCTTCTGCCAGCCGATGATGTCTCTGCCGCGCTCCCTGTCGAACATCGCCGACGCGCGGAATGCGCTGCTCAAGGCGTCGTTCAACGCGCAGACGCTCAATGAGGCGCCGTTCAAGATCGATGCGGCTGCGCTGGATGCAAAGGGGGGTGTTGTTTGAGTGGGAGTCGACGATGAAGGAGGAGGAGGTGAAGGGCAAGGGCAAGGGGAAAGGCGGGAAGAAGATGATGGTTTAGAAAAGGAGAAGGAGAAAATGGTGGAAGCTGGAGAGAAGCCGGAAGAGGAGTGGCCGTTCCAGGTGCAGAACATCACGATGCGCATCCTACACGGGACGCTCGTGGGCGTCGTTGGGCGTGTCGGCGCGGGTAAGTCGAGCCTGATGCAGGGGCTCATCGGGGAGATGTGGCGTATCGGGGGTGAGCTATCATTTGGCGGGGGCGTCGCGTATTGCACGCAGACGGCGTGTATGCGGGGCTTTACTGACGCATTTTTGCAGAGGGAGAATGTTCTTTTTGGGAAGCCGTTCGAGTCGGACCGGTACTGGCGGATTATGGAGGCCGCTTGTTTGTTGCCTGATCTTCAACTTTTACCGGACGGCGACCTGACGGAGGTGTGTGGCTTGCTGAGCCAGAATATATAATATAGTTCAACTCACTACTCGTAGATTGGCGGAAAAGGTATGCAAATCATTGTTTTTATGTGCAATCAAAATCTCAGCCGTCCAGGTTTCAATTTATCCGGGGGTCAAAAGCAGCGTGTGCGTGCCTTTTCTCCTTGTTTAACTGCCAAGTAAGTTGAACTGATCTTCAGGTGAACATCGCACGGGAGTGGTATTACAATGCCGATATTGTGCGACTACATATATACCCTCGACGGCGGCCGCATCGCCGAGCAGGGCACGTACCCAGAACTAATCGCCCGCGGGGGCGAGTTCGCGCGGCTTGACAAGGAGTTCGGCGGCACCGCCGTGGAGGAACCCACAGAAAATCTCGTCACAACCAAGTCGACCAAAGCAGCTGGGACGGGGAGGGGAAGCTCATTTCAAGAGAGCGCCGCACATCGGGGGCCGTTTCGTAGAGAGATGCGCGGTTTTTCTTCTTTTTTTTTGCTCCGTGCAATTTGTAAACATCGGAGTTGCAGTTTATGCGAGCTACATCAAAGCGCGCGCGGGTATATTACCCTTCCGCGTGTGATTGCGGCAGTCTTGGGAATACAAGCCTGCCAGATCAGCAACTCTTATACGCTGGTTTGGTGGCAAGCCAAGTGAGTGGGGGCCAAATTCACAGAATATTGCTGATGTGATCCACGGGAAGCACGTTCAACCAACCGTTCTCCTTTTACCACCTGCAATACAGCCTCCTCGGTGTCGCACAAGCCATATTTACTTTCTTCATGTTTGCTTTAATGCTGCCGATTGTTGTCTATTAGTAATCGAACTCCAGGGGCGTGTCCATCGATATATTATCCGTGGCCGCAGCAAAGAATGTGCACCACGATTCAGTACGCAATATATTATTTACGCCGATGTCTTACTTCGATGAGGTTATCCCACATGTGCCGTTCTTCCTCGTGCTAACTCAAATCTTTACAGATACGATCGTGAGCCGTCTTGTCGGGAGTCGGTCTCTTTTAACCCGTTTCAGCCGTTGGGTCGAATTGTCGGTGTATTCAGCAAGAACACGGATAGTACGTCGACTTCACAGGTATTTCTTTGGAAAATCTTGACCTGTTGTCAGCAATCGATAATTCGCTGTCCATGTCGCTGCGCATGTGTGAGTCGTAATCGCCTTCGTAGAGTCTGTCATTTACTAACGCCTATCTAGCCGCCTTGGTCATATTATCCTTACCACCGTCCTGGAGTATTATTTCGGTGAGCAGAAATGACCAGGTCGAGACCAAATGTGAAGAGCGTTACAGTCATTGCTGCTATCACCATCGCCTAGCTATCGAATCCTGGAATGTGGCACCACATTCTCGGATGAGATAGATAGTCTCACCACAGTTTCTCAGCAGGGCATAATCCCACGACTGACGCCGAGAAAGCCACCTGGTTCGTTGTCGCATCCATGGACGACAGCGAGTTTGTGAAGGAGTAAGTCTTGCTCACGTTTTCATTTCAAGTCTGACGTACACTAGGTGGTACCGTTGTGATTTGCGAGTACGAATTCACAAAACAAATGCAATCCCATGCTGATAATTTTAGGTCGTGACCGAGGACAACAATTTTTGAAATGGTCAACAACGACGGCAAGATATATGCATCTAATTTTTCGCTGGGCGGTACGCAGTCTTGGACTTGCCCTTTGTCTGTTCTTAACGAATGTAGTGTCGGACAGGATGAGATTGTACCCCCGTCTGTGGTGTTCGACTTTGAACACCCCGATTTCAGTCCCACCAACCGCGTATTCCGTGAGCAGACGCCTCTGTCACCATTCACGCCTGGAGCCAGATTTCGCAGGCCGCCGCCTACTGCTGAAAAGTCCAAGCGGCCCCGAGAGCGCTGAAGTTAGGGGGATTGATTTGACTATGGGTTAGGGTTCACACCGATATAGCAACGGCCTCCCCGCTGGGAGTCCCGATATTAAGAGGTAGTCGAAACGACCTTTCGCGGGCCGACTCAATTTGAGAATATGTACATCTGATATCAGTGGGTAGACGTTCATTTCAGTTGACCAGCCGAACGTACCTCAAATCATACTAGCATAGTTTCAACCGTCGAGAGTAGCCTTATCGTTCCCTCAAGACACTTCAGGGTAAGTGAATGAATTGACATGGCAAGCAAAAGTCATTGAATTTGAGATTGAAACAAGAACGTACCTCGAAATATACGAGCATAATAATTGCCTCTAGAGGATGGCGAGGCCAAAATCGAAGCAAGCGAGATCAATGAAGAGAATGGAGGAAAGGAGCTGTAACAGACTTATCTATCTCCTGGTGTACATCCATAGTAGCGACTTTGAATGCACATGAATCCGAGTTGAACCATCAATGAAGTACATGCATAATAGATGTCGAAGGTCAAAGGTCAATCACAATGAACAACTAACATGACGGCCTCTTGATTCTGGTCTCAGATAAATGCCGAGGATAGTAACGGCTGGGTGCTTCAGGTCAGTAAAGGATGAATAGGAATGACAAGGAACGTACCGGAGTCCACTGTTTCATAGTTTCGAAATTCCAGGACACGAAGCGAGAAGGCAGGGAGGGAATATCTAAGCACGCCAGCTCAGTATGCCGAGAAATGCGGTAATGGAGTCCATGAAAATCTATGGTAATCTGTTCCAAGTGGACGAATCAAGTGAGTTCAATAACAGACACGAAGTGGAATGTAAGCCACCTCAAGGTAGCAATTGCAATGGTAGCGTCAAGATCAATTTCTAAAAGAAGTAAGCGAGCGGGGAAAATGAATACGAAAGACAAGAGTGAACTCGCCTCGTCTACGTTCATAGCAACCGCCTTCGAGGGGTAAGAGAAGCTCGAGGTCGATGAGACTGAATGCAACGATAAAACAATAGGATGGGATGCACCTGAAGGCCTGAAGCCAGGCCTGAGTCATTGTTCCGCTCTCATCATTAGACCATGCTATGCAAGCCGAGTATCCGTTCAGGGTGAGAATCTGAGAAAGAAATTCTCTCAAACAAGACTTCAATACCAGCTGACCTGGTATTATGTCAAGAACAAAGCTGTCTACGGAGAACTCAGTACAATTGAAAAATGATAAAAACAAACGAAAGCGGTAGCAGCTCAGAGTTGGAGTGAGGCTGAAACGGCATTGCAGGCTGATGGTGGTGGCTCACAGCTGGAGTAAGTTGCGTGGACTTGAGAGGATGCGGTCAGAGACAGAGTGAAGCCAAAGAAGAAAAGAAATGTACCTCAAGGAGCAATTCAAGGCCAGCAACTGGGTGAAGTCAGCAAGGGAGATGTGGAACGAAGTTCGGGCAGACTTACACTACAACTGCATAATCGCGCCGGCAGCTTTGTAGCTCGCCTTCATGGAAAAGAGACTTGGCCAGCCATTTCAGGCATTTCTTTAATTCTCTTGGATGTCTTCTCAAAGTCTTAACGCTCGTGGAAAGTAAGGGCAGACCAAGTGAAGAATGAGATTGAAGGTAATAATGTACATACAAAAATGTATTGTAACGGGCGGGTTCAGTGGGAGATAAAGGGGGATAGAAGCGTAGGTACCTAAGGAAATGCGTATTATTTGGGTGGCGCGCGGCGGGCAGGGTGCTTCAAGCAGTAGAATATTGCGCATTGCTCGCCCGTGTGAGAGGCAGGGAAAGGGTCGTGTGAGAAGGGAAAGTTAGGTAGGCTTGGGCTTGTGTCCGCGAGGCACCGACGTGCCAGCCCCTACCAGGACAGAAGGCGCGCGGGCGATGGGGGCACGACCTGAGGCTAAGCGTAAGTCACGAAGTGCCGGAACGCGTTGGCGCGCTCCTACTCTGCGTCGACTTTGGGTCGGGCTCCATCACCCTCTCCCCCCGCCGCAGACGCTTCGCTGGGTCCTCCGTTGTCTGTGTGTCGATGCGCGCGCGCTTGCTTCCCGCACCCGCCCCCGAATCCGAGTCAACTGTGCGCGTAGTCGCAACCGGCGCCGCCTTCTGTTCATGCGCAGCTGCGTTTGCACTCGACAACCCCCTCAGCGCTTCGCCTATTTCGTTGTTGGGCGGCAGGTTCCTCGCCTGCGGGCTTGACCGGTGGTGCTACGCCGCGTGCACCGGCTTCCCCTGTGGAAAGACGCTCCAATTAGCGCCATTCCTCGATTTTTTTTGTTTCTTTGGCGTGATTGCCAAAACACTAACCTGCTGGCTCCGATCGTGGCTCTGCGTGAAGGATGGTCAGCTTGCTTTGCTACCCAAGCAACGGGAAAGAGTGACCTTGTCCTAGCCTCTGTACACTGTCTGGCCGTTGATCATGATGACCTGTATGCCCCGGTAGTGAGCATGACGAACAAAACAGAGAGCGAAGAAAAAGAAAGTAAATAAAAGGATACCTTGACGCGGGCGCGCAAGTTCGCCCGTGGGCCTGGCATCCTGTTGTGTTACCATCCCGCTAGGACCTGTCAACTCGTGGTGAGCACAATTCAAGAGTTCGACTTGTAGCCACTAGGTGGCGTACGGACCTGCGGTATTCTCGCTCGGGGCGGGCACTGTGCACGCATCAGCGTCAAGAAAAGGGGGGAACGCAATGGCTGTTTACCTCGGCTGCGCAGTCGCTGCACAGCAGCAGCCATCAACTCATCGCTGCGACGCTGCAAGGCTTCAATGACGTGCGTGTCTACAATTCATACCAGGTATCAGCCCCTTTTCACGAAGTATAGGAAATAAGGGGGAAAAAATGAATGTGCACCTCGCAACGGTCCAGAGAACCAACGATCCAGCCTCAGCATCTCATCCCACAGCGCACGCCACTCTACATCCTCTTCTGCACTAAGCACCCGGGTATCGGGCAGCTCCGGCTTACATTGGTGGGCGAACCCCCGTCGCCCCTCCGCGTAGGCGCCAGGGAGAGTGGCTATGGTGAGAGAGCCGCGTTGGAGTGCTTCTTGTTCCTCGCGGGAATAATTTCTACGCGAAGGGATGGACCGGAAAGCGGGAGGAGGCCGTGGAGTCGATACGTCGATAATGTGGTCTGCTGGCATTCATTTACTTATTATCTTTAACGCAATGATTCGCTGCCACGCACCTAGATCCGCTCCCTGGATCTTCTCACCTTCCCGTTCGCGCTCCTTTTCCTTCCCCTTCCCGGCTTTTGGCACCCTAGGCGTCTCCTCGATCTTCACCTGCACCTGCACGCCTTCTCCAACCCCTAACAACGCACCCTCCTCCGCCTCCACTTCCACGCGCCGTTTGCGCATGACGGCCCTTACGACTGTCGCATAGTCCAATGTCTCTCAAGGCCCAATCCCCAACTCTGCACAGCCGACATGGAACGTCGGGTTCCCCCCGCTGTTGCGGAAGACGAACTTGACGTGCTGAGGCTCGCCGTCGTTGTCGACACCAGCGAGCGAGGCAAGGGAGGATATGGGAATGGGGATGTGGAATACAGGCGCGCCGCCCGTGTTATCGAATACGAACGTCGTCGTACGCGGCATTCGGAATCCAAAAGACGCGTCGCAGCGTAAAGGGAGAGGAGGTTTGGGTAGACAAAGGCACTGCCACCATGACAGCACGCGACTTTTCTCCTTAGGGAATTTAGCTTTAGCCATCAACGCAACTGGTGCGCGTTTCGCCTCCATCTTTTGTGCACACTCTAAGTAAGGTATGACCCGGTTGGTTCTTTGGGTACTGAAGCAGTGGTAATAATTATTTCCGAGAATTGAGCCTTGCACAAATTAACTACAAAGCCACTACCTTCCGGAAATGTAAAATGGCAGCTCGGTCCTGACATGATCCGATCCTGAGTCGAACACAATGTTGCTACCGGAATTGCGACTGAAAGCAAACGCGCCCAGCGTCATGGTCTCTTAAGACTCTCGTTACTCTTGTAATTAATATCGCGCCTCCCAGCCGGGAGGCCGTTGCTATATTCGCTGCGAAATCCCCTGCAATGCGAATTTTGGTTTTTTCAACGATTTCTTGTACTGCTACCACTATTTCCTTCACCCCCTTAAACCTCCTTCTCACTATGAGTCCCTGATGTCGTAGAAAATCCGCAATCAGGACCACAATTGAAAGGCTGACCACATTTTCAACCCCGGGCCTACCCACTTTTTCTGCCTTAAAAGTGATTTGCCCGTCGCTTTTTGGTTAAACAAAGCACATAGAACCTATGAGAGCACCGATTCTGACACTCTATTAAAACCCTAGCTCAATCGCCGAATTATTGAAGCAGCAACGGTACAAATCTCATCAGACTGCATAAAGTGGCCTAGAGCAGCACACAAGGGCTATTGCGAGACAACCTATCTGTCTTATCCCAGAACCTGGCCCCAGGTTCACTCCTCTAAGGGGTTAGAGTTTTTGCAACGCGCTCCGCATTTCAGAAGCCGCCGACAGTAGGTGGTGCGATACGGCGTCGCTCCCGGTGCTCTTGTGATATGGATCCGTGCTCAGCGACTCCACGCGCGGTCGCAATGCCGACGTGTAGCTGTATCGCCTATCCCCATGGACGCGGCGGGGGTGGTGGACGTTGTGATTGAGCACCGGGCGAGGGTGGGACGAACTCCGCATTGGAGTCGTCATCGTCGTCATCGCGGTCGGGGTGCTGCTGCTGGTAACGCGCGCCGCCGGCCGTGCGATTCGGGGCGTAGTCGGTGGAGGCGGAAGGGACATCGCGTCTGCTATCGAGCACGGCGAAACGCGACGAGAGGAGCACCTCGAGCGACTCGAGCGAAAAGGTCGGCGTGGTGGGATAGGTCGCGGAGAGTGTTATCGTGCCTGTAAAATGCAAGGCATTCGTCAGTATGTGTGTTTGAGGGAGGGAGACGAGAAGAGACGAAGTAGAGTAAAGATATATATAATGCGCAAAGAACGAGATGAAGCAAGAACGTCGCAAAGATCGCCCTAGGCGTGAAAATCGCCGCGCCGATACAGTGGACGACGACGCAAAGGCGCGCGAGTCGATGACGACTGCCCCAAGAGCCGAGCAAGCTGCGTGAAACACGATCGAGGGGGGTAAGGAAGATAAAAGAAAGAGAGAAGAGGATGCAGAAACAAGGGAGTAGAAAAAGGCGCTGAAGAAATGGGAAAAAAAAGAAGTAAAGAGTGAAGAATGCCAGGCAAAAAGGTCGTCGGGTCAAGAACGTGCATGGGTGAAAGATGTGAAGGGATGAAGAGTAGGAGGGTGAGATAAGCGAGGGAGGGAGGGAGATCGCTAGCAAACGAGGAAGCTTGGTGGGGGAGCGGAAAAATCCAAGAAAGGAAGAAATGAAATGAAGGAAGAATACGAGACTCACCGGCTGGATGCGGAATTCCTGTGAATACATGCGTATTCGTGGGCAGCGGTGCTGTCCCCGGCGCGGGCGATTGCCCAAAACCAAGTGTCGTCTCTAACCCATTCCCATCAGCCCTTATTACACCCAATATCACCTGCGCATCTCCTCCGGCCGCAACCTCAGCAAAACCGTAATCCACGCTTCCCTCCCGTCCCCGGCGCCCTCCAACCCGCAGGCCTCCGCATGACGCGCCGCGCAGGAAGAATGCGTAACAGCACGCGGAGAAGCGGGATCGCGTTCTTGTATATTGTCGGCAGCAAAACGTCCATCTCTTCGTCCCGGTTCGTATCCGACGCAGACGATAGTGTCGAGGGGGCAGAGGGCGCGAACTCGAGTACCCATTCCTCCAAGACGACATATCGCGGCTCTGGCTCGATGCGCGTGCCGCTTGGTTTTTGTACGAGCGCGGTGCCACCGCCTTGTGGTGGGACGACCAGGAGTACCTTCACCGCGGGTGCAGGCGGCAAAGTCACTGTGGAAAGCGCGATAGGCGCCGACCTCGGCGATGGGCGTGCGCCCAGGCGCGGCGAGGGGAGTTTCGAGGTTAAACTGCAGGAAATCTGTCAGTACAGGTCGAAAACGAATTGTGGATGCAGTACTGACCCACTTGTCCGTCTTTCCCTGTAACGGACCCTGCACCGAGGCGCGCGTAGCATACAAGATATGAAGGAGTTTCGTGTAGATGTGGAACACAATCTGGTCTGCCTTTGCGTTGTCCCCCGCTGCCATTCCGCAGGTCAAGTCCACTTAGTGTTTTTCTTCCACGAGTCCCCGTCCACAAGAGCACGTAGTGTTGAGGGAAAGCGTAGTGGTGTACGGTGCATTTTGAGCGGCTGGTGGGGTTCATTGAGCATCTAACCCGAAGCCGAAAGATCGAGGGATGAGACTCATGAGAGAGAGACGAGAGAGAGCGTGACCACAGAGGACGTTCCGTTGACCGCCGAAAGCGTCTGAACCAAACAAGGCGCTGACAAACACATCTCCTCACCCGCCATCATGCAACACATCGCGACCGTCTTGACACTCTCTGGCAGACCCTCTCGTCCATTTCAACCCTCGAAAAGCCACGACACGTGTCCCTGATTAACACCAATCTCAGTGCTGGAGACGGCGCGGATGCGATGTGGCCCTGCGGACTGTTATAAAGCTGTCGTGCCGTCCAGCGTCATTCGATCCCCTAGGTATAGGGGGCACTCTCGTCGCCTCTGCTCTTGATACAATACACTGCGCTAGCATTGTTTCTACGAGGATACCTCTCATTGTCAATCTATCTCAATCACTGCTGGGAATCTCGCCATGATTTGTACGTACAACACCAATCCCTTATTTTCTGATGGCTAGAATTGTCAATCTCTGAGCCCTCCCTCGCCTCGCGTCTACAGCTGCGCTGCGCATGCGGTGAGGATGTCGCCTGTGATGGCGGCGATGTTCTCGTCGGCGACGGAGACCTCCCCGTCCTCGAAGTCGAGCGGCACGGTATCGAACGCGTCCGAGACTGACTGGATCTTGTCCGCGACGGTCTTGAGGTCGCCTGCGCCGAGCGCGGTCTTGGCGTCAGCGAGGTCGGAGATGATCCCCGGGAGGACCTTCTTGCCCTGGTCGAAGAACACGAAGCTATAAGGGACAGGATTAACACCGCGAGGGTGAGATGCGGGAATCGAAACGCACTTGTCGGTACCGGCCGCGCCCGTTTGGATGTCGTTGGCGAACTCTATCAGGTTGTCGATGGCCGGCGTGAGCGAGGCGGAGTCGCAGGTGTTAACAGGGGACACGTCATTCGCGGCACCACCGTCGGTGAAAGTGATACGCGCGCGGAGCGGGGCTGGCGGGGTGTCAATCTGCAGCTCAAAGAGGGAAGAAACGAGCGGACCAGCAGCAGCGCTGTAGACGATCGCGGCGACCACAAACGCGGACTTGTTGAAGAACATGATGAAGGTAAGTCAAGAAGGGGGGAAAGAGGTTTGTAGAAGACAAGGGTTGGCTAGCGAAGACGAAGAGGTGACACCAGGTGAAGAATCCAAGCCCCAACGCTCGCCCTTTTATTGCCTTCCGATTCGCCTAGAACGATGGGCGGTGGCTGTTCGACGGCAACGAAGATCACTCGCGTGTTTGCTTCGTTGCCAGATCTGCGCCCAGCTGCCTGCCTCCGTTGCTACCAATTGGATCAGTTGAACGATGATCTGAAGAACAGTTGGCGATCCGACCTGAAGGCGTCCCCCCGCATACTGGCGTAAAACTCTGAGCAGCTGAGCAACCGCGAAAGATAATTTCGGGGCTGTGAGATACTACACCTGGTCGAAAGCAGGGTTGGCGCGTGGCCGTCTCAGTGTTGTATTGCTGTTAAGGTTCCTGTCGAGCTGTTACTGCAAGATGCTGATCGTAGCTAGCCGCCACGCCTCGCTACGCCAACACGGTGAATGGACCAAGGATTGTGCGGTTGAATATATGGCCGGGCCAAATTCGCCGCAGCTGGATCCCAGCTGGACGTTTTGTCCGCGGCTCGAGCTTATTCATGTGCACCATCCGTTTAAACGTTCAGGCGAGATCCAGATGGGCTAGGTTAACCCTCACGTGAGGTAGTGCTGAATACATATGAATACTGCTCCAAATCAAAGGTAAACTGTACGGTTATGCACCCTAGTGTTTTATATTGTTCACTGGCAGGATACGCATGCGGATAATATATTTGTCGGCTTTTTGGCCGCGATATTCATCTGTTCCGCTGATAACAAAAATGTAGCTCGGTTGTCAATGTGTTGTATTTTCGCTCGCTATTTTCACACATACCGACATCTTGATCCCTCTTCCATCTAGACAATTTAACCGAACACACCGAACAACAGATTTCTTGTAAGACTTACAACGTGATAGACAGTGTTCTTTGAACTTTGTAAACGATTACCGGACACGGCTGTCGCGCGTCGTATGGGAGGGCCATTGAATTTATTTTGACCGAAACGCGGCGAATGCAACGGAGCGAGCCGCCACTGAGTTAGTCGTTGATGAATATCGCGGCTCTTGGCAGATGAGCGCCCGCATTGTCCCCATCTCCCTCTTTATAAAATTAAGCCTGTCCGTCTGTCCGAAGCTTTTTAAGCTCCGCTGGTCCCTATCTGTGCCGTGTTGATGCTCAACTGCCAGGCTTGATCTCCACCTGTGCTAAACAACCAGCCGAACCATTCCGTACCATTGCCGTCCGCTGCCGTTGGCGGCGGCTTGCCGTCACCTCTGACAACAATCTGAAAGACACTGCCCCAGCGTCACAAATGTCGTATTTCTCTCCCACCCACTACAAGACAAACAAAGGGCTTGCTCCCACAGGCTGAAGAAGATAAGTTTCGGTACGATAAATTTCATGCAAGGGGATGGGGGGCCGCGAAGCGGCCGACCAGCCCCTTGTAGAAACTAGGCTTTGGCCTGAGTTTCATAAAAGCTGAAAAGTGAGGAATTTGTGTCGCCAAAGTGGGAACGAACAATCTCACCTCACATAACACAATGAAGCTGACCTTTGCATCAGCAACTTGACAAGTTCTTTTCGGGATGCTTTTTGTCTCTTTTTGTCCTTTTGTCTTTTTTGGAGCACTTTTTTTCAGTCCTTTTTTATGGAACGATCCTTTTTAATACTTCAGTCTCTTTTTCAGGTACTTGAGAAACGTTCTTTTTTGGTGTCCGAAATGAGAAGATTGATAAGTCACGTTGCCGCGTTCCCCTTCGGAGGGGATCAATTGTTCTAATAAGGTTCGCAAATTTACATTCAAAGCCCAATTCTATTTTTTACAAAGAGTACATCCAGTATCTAAAATGCAATCTCATGAGAATGATGGTCTGCATACTTGTTAACATAAAAAGCTTTGAAAGCGTCCAAAGAATTAGAAAAATCAAAGTTGTTCACGGAAACAAACTCGTTTCCGGCAACGCCAATGAGATGCGCACCCCGAAGAACAGTATCTAGATGCACCACCGCCATCTCACGTTCTCCGGGCTTACCACGGATGAAGTCGGGTTTCACAATCCACATACCCGTGTCCGCGCAGGGCTCCTCTCCGTGCGCGGAAAACCAGTGCACCAGCGCACATCATCAGGAAAATCTGAAATGCTATGAAGCGGAAGGGGTAATTATATGGGTCTCTGATGGTCTTTCACCGGCTATAAAATTTCTTGGCAGCTATCCACGTCTATCAGTGACTTCGGTGGTCTATATGTTTTCAAGGGGCTCTATCACGTTCCCAAGTTTGGCCGAGAATTATGGTCGTCCATGATAGTCTCTGTATAATGAGACTGCACTAGATAGAGATATGTTACCAAATTGACTGGTAGGCATACAGGCTCGCCCAGTTGTTAATGTAAAAGGAAGTATAAGTGACTTTGTCCATTGTCCATCTGGGGTCGACGTCGGGGCGACCAAGAGCTGATGCGTCTGGCGAATGTTGGTTAAAGAAATAATCGTCGCGCTGGTAAATCCGTTGGCACTAGGACAATTCCGTCCCGAGATTCTTCTTCGTTATAGAATAAATTTTCCCTGCCAAATTTTGCCCCACCACAGCCCGCCCTATCAGGTACCCCAGGTACCGTTCAATGGTGGCCACTACTACTCAGTAGTAAAGGTAGCCCTCAAATCCACTCCCGCAGATCTGCGGGAGTCGATTATGTAAAAAAAAAAAATCTTTTCTTTAGTAATATCGAGCCTCCCACCGGGGAGGCCGTTGCTATATTCATTGTGAAATCCCCTGCAATCCAATTTTTTTTGATTTTTTCGGCGATTTCTTGTACTGCTACTACCATTTCCTGCCTCCCCTTATACCCCCTTCACACTATCGGCTCCTCAACCGGCAAAAAATCCACAATTCGGACCACATTTGAAAAGGTGCCTGCTTAATCCACCCTGGACCTACCCACTTTTTCAGTCTTAAAAGCTATTTTCCCGTCGCTTTTTGGTCAAGCAAAGTACATAGAACCCATGAGGACACCCATTCTGACATTCTATCAGACCCTAGCTCAAGCGCCGAATTTTTGAAGCCGAAACGGTACAAAACCTGCCAGACTGCATAAAGTGGCCTCAAACAGCATACCGGGGCTATTGCGAGCCAACCTCAAACGACGTCTGCTTATATATTTACATGGAATGAATTCCCTTGGTCCAGGCTCCATGTCGAGCACAAAATCATATTTTGACGGTAAGTATTGCGGCCGGAATATAATTTTGATTTCCCAAACCCCATCAAAATATTATCTGAGACTGGGTACCCGGCCACCTTAGCATGTTTGACCTCGAGTCCGCTCTTGGAGGCCGGTAGATACGAGTTTATGGGCTCTGAACCAAAGGTATGCATCTTAAGAGTGATTCCAGACATTTTTCGCAAATTTACATGGCCATTCCACGGCTCACCGAATTTTGTTTTCGGCGATATCCCAAAGGGGCAATAAACGGGGTCGTCGGCCACCTAGTTATTTCGTTCGTTTACACTCGTTCCCTTCACTCCGGTGTGGTCCAAATAATCCAAGGTATACAAATACACGATTATATATACTTAGGTGGTACATCTGAGGTATATGAGGACCATAATAATTTCCCTTTCAAGCCGAGTAGATCCACTGGGGGCAAAGAGCGAGGCATGCAGGTTGCGCATGCGTTAGACGCATGTGCTCCACATGCGAGTGGTTTCTGGAACAAAGCTGACAATCAGCTTTGTTGCACCTTTGTTTTTTCTTTGAGTTGCCCCAAAAAACAAAGGTGCACAAAGCTGATTGTCAGCTTTGTTCCAGAGGCCCCCTCACATGCGAACCACATGCGTCTAACGCATGCGGAAACCACATGCGTCGTCTTTTGCCGCCGGTGAGAATGGGTGAGGGGGTGGTGCGGACTAAGTGGCTCGCCCTGCAAAGCACAGAATGTATTGAGGACCCGAATGAAGAGACAAAATACTCCATAGGATGTATTAGGACACACCCATTACGAAAGGACGTCTCCCGCATACTCACAACCCCTCCAAAAAAATCCATCTTTCCATGCGAGTGAAATTGCGTGGTTTGGGGTAGTGGCCGGCCGTGAAGGGGAAGTCGGACACTTAAAAACCAAATCAATGTGTAAAAATGCTGAGTTAAATGTGACGAATACACAGACCGACTCTCAAGTCCGTCGCAAAGACGGGTTGATCGCTACAGAGGTGGCCGGATTGGGTCACGTAGGGTCAGGTCGAGATGTTCTTGACGGATCCACGAGACAAGAGAGAATCGTCTTCAAGTATGGTATGCACCCAACTCATTCCTCAAAATGAACGGATGAAAACGAGCCCCCAAACCTGTAAATCAGTGAAGAATTGGTGGAGAAAAGAGCAAAAGACGAGCGCGAGGGCTGTTCGGAGATAAGAAATGATGTTCACACACCGGCATCTTGATAAAAAACCTGCCGCAGTTTTTGATCGCCGCATGACTTCGCCTCAAATTTTGACATACAGTGTCCTTGAAGGTCAGGCTCCATCCCACAGAGGCCAAATCTCAGGTTTCAACATTTCAACGCCTTCTATTACGCAAGTGGCCGGGTACCTAGTGTGGCCGGAAAGGCAGTCGCAGATAATAACTCGCTTTGACCGATTTTGATGCCCCCGGCACACCAAACACCCGCGCATGTGATATCGATGTGGTTTGATCGTTGCGATCCACCAACTCCGCCTTGACGACGTCATCCCGCACACCTTCGGCGTTCTCCGACAACACCTTTCACCACCATCGGGCATTTCGGCCAGCACCCACACCCGGCGCTCCCTTGCTTTTCACCATCTCCGGCAATCTCCGACACCACCGCCCGCTTTATTTCGACCACACCCACACCTACACAGCATACCTCCGTCCCACCCACCGCTACCGTTCCCAACGCAATCCCGTAATCCGCGGACACAGCGCACCGGTGTGCACCTTGCACAGCACACCCACCGCCCTGCTGTAGCACCCACATCTGCCCACCTCCAGCAGGAGGTGTGCTGTGTTGCACAGCACATCTGCCACCACCTCCCCACTGCCGCACACACCGCGCACGCGACGCGTTTGTTTGCACATGTCTGCCTTCACCCTCTCCTGCGGATCAAATCTGTGCTTCGTCACCACCTCATCACCCTCCCGCCGCGCTTTCAAAGTTTCACCGCCGTCTCCCCTACCCCAGCCCTAATTCTCTTACCGGACCACTACCCACACATAATAGCCATGTTGCCCCAAGAGCCAGGATGAATCTCAAATCCCATTCTTTGCATAGGCTTATCGTCACTGGTCGTGGGCCACCTCGCCTATGCTCTGGCGGTATTCTTTCAGTCCTACCCTTAGCCAACAACACTATTCTCTGCCCCTCTCTCTGTTGCCCCGCTTTCTCTGCTGTGCGCCCTCCTCTCTTCTCCCCTGCCCTCCCCTGCGTCACGGCCCTTCCGCCGGCCCGCTTGCACTCAGACCCGCTTGCACTCAGACCCGCTATCACAATCCTCGCACCCACTCCGCACTATTGACAGTCTTGTAGCAGGGCAGAAGTTATTCCCTCGACGCACGTGCCGTATGATCTAGGTGCGTTTTCGCACTTCTTATTCCTCTTCCCCCACCCTCTCCTCCCATCCCCACCCTGCTACGCGCCAATTGATAGCCTGCAGCGCCCCCAGTCGTGCAGCCTCACTGCACCGCCTCTTTTTTTTTTCGCCTCTCGCACCTCCCGTCCCCGCCTCGGTCGAACGTCACGCACGACTTTCCCCGATCACCAACGCTGCTGTCCGTGCAATCCAAGCCGCCACCATGTTGCCCATCGAGAGTCGCGTGGGAGCGTAGCCATGCGCTTCTCCCTGCGCTATCCCCTCACGCCGACATGCACGCCAACGCCCGAGTACCATCCGCCGCCGTCACCGCCCATCACCAACGCCCTCGGCGTCCCCTTCAAGCACCTCTGCGCTGTCCACGTACTACTCGCTGCCGTCGCTACTTATCGCCATATTCGCGCGCACCGCTTCCCTGGAAATCCCCCCGGCGGCATGTCTTCCACGTCCTCCCACCGGCGGCTTGCCCACCTCGTCCTCTGCTTTTCCGTGCGATGACATGCATCCTCCTTCTAATTTCCACGCGCCTCATTCCCTACTTACCCTTCCTTTCACCTATACCCCGGCCCGGGATTGATTTTGACCCTTCTAACTACAATACAGGCTGTGTATCTATTTTACCTCCAATAACATCCAACGTTCCATATTTTTTCAGTGCGCAAGACCCACTATTCTGTATGCACTGAAGTCCAAAGGCGAAGTACCGATCCGCCTCTTTTCTATGAACCTAGATCATCTGCGAGCGAAGCACCGCCCTTCGTCTGATACCTAGTATCCAGGCAAATTCAAGCATGTCCCCAGTGAGGTCAGCATTTTCTCGCATGGCCTGCTGTTTCTTGACGTTCTCGCTTATTAATTCAGAACCCGAGCCCAGTCAACTAGTTCACCAGCCACTACAGTCGACTCAGGTAAATTCAAGCACGTCCCCAGTGAGGTCAGCATTTTCTCGCATGGCCTGCTGTTTGCTCATCTTTTTCCCCAGGGATTTCCCGGGAGAATCTGTCCTCACTCCCCTATCCCGCACACCAGTAGCAACCCGCGGTCTTTTCATCCGTCAATTCCCAGGAGAATTCAGGAATCCGATTCTGGTGCCGAGTTCCTCCATTCTTTGAAGAGATTTGACATCACTCCTTATAAATATAATGGACTTAGCTGATGTTCGTCACGGTCTGGTGCGTGGCTCTCAATATATCGCTCCCGCCGGTGATGTCTGTGGCATATTCCTGCGGCCATGTAAGTCTCTTACTTTGGCAAATCCAAGTACCGTTACGAACTCTCCCCGGGGTCTTCCCGGACGAATTTCAATACCGTTTCATCACCCGTTCAATAATGGGAATGGCATCTCCTAATCCAACTCTTATTCAAAACTCTGAGCACTGGTACTTGGGACGCCTCTTTCCTGTCTTCCGAGTCTCCACTGAATCTTGGTCCAGCGTGTGTCCGTATGCCGAAATTTCGATCCTCAAGCAGCACGCAACAAGCTACATTTTTGAAGGCGCCTTACCAAAGCATCGTGACGTCGGGTTACGGTTAGCTGACGCCGCCCGCCTTCGACTCACAAGGTCTCGACATCGGATTCGTAGCTGGGATTCCCCACGCTTCTAGCCAGGGTCGTCGCTTGCGCGTCTCCCCCAGAAACATCAAGTGCGTGCCTATTTCTTTAACGCTAGCTCAAAACTGATATACACATTTGTTACTGGGGACTCTCGCCCGCTGCCCGCGTCATCGCCCCTTCTTTTGAGCGCCTCAACGGCCACGCCACCTCCCACCACCCACCGCCTCGCGCCCCACGCCTGCTCCATCTTTGGCGGCCTCGGAGCTCCGCCTGAATGCACCCCGACCCACCAAACTTAGCCCGCTCTCTGCCCCTCACGGCGCAGCAAGTGGCACGGCTTCCTCACCCCTCGTACGTCACATTTGCACATATTCCCTCCAACTCGACGCCATCTTCCCTTCATCCTTTCCCCAACCCCATTTCTCCTTCCCTCAAATTTTTCGGTTACACTCACCAGACCTATGTACGATGCGCTCAATTAATCTCATCACCGTTCCCTGCGTATATTTCAGTCAGTCAGTGAAAGTCCCAGACAAACAACTTCGCGTAGAATTGACTGCTTCGTCAGTACCATCAATTTAATTTCCAAGGGCTCATGCCGTTGCTTATGATCGACGAACTGACTCCCCTTATACTCACCCGTTTCAAACTTGCGTTCCCGCCGGTTTGCATCCGAGCGGGATTGGATCTCGTATGTCGCCTCATTCACACTCGAAGTCCCCTGGCACGGGGAGCTCTCAGAGTGTATTTTGATCCTCGCAGGATCTAGCAACACGGCCGCGTACTTTTTAATCTGACTGCGGCTTGTCTGTAATGTCCTTTCGTTTTGAACGCAATAGACTTTCAGTCACTTACGCTCCCCAGTACTGAATTGTTCTCTTACTCAGAGTCTCCGTATGACCTGCTTCGCGCCACGAATCTGCATCCCTAACCGGTGCGTCTGACGGTTTCAAATTCCGCATCTTCAAACTCATTTCCAGCAGGCATTCATTTCCCCACGTCGCCTATCCTGTGCGAATGGAAAGTGAGTCCAGTAACAAATGAGACTCACAACGCTCTGATTTTTCATTTCCGCTTGCTTATCGCGCTCGCGGGCTTCGATTCGACTCCAATGTGGTTCTATTCAAGGGCGGTCTGTATGTGTCTCAGAAAATCCGGGGGGCACGCACCCGGCGTCTGCACGGCTCGGGATTGCTGTCTGTGCTCCGCAAATGCTAGGTACGAGAATCTGTCGAACACCCGTATCGGAACCCAGACCACCGCAGCCTATTCTCTTTTTACACTCATTTTTCAACCCAGGTTCTGGGAACTTGCCGAGCGAGCTGTAGCGCCACACGTGTCCACAGATTGTGAAATATGCAGCGAGTTCAAGAATGATCCAATAAGAGAGTCCAGTCAATAAATCCAATTGAACGGTACAGTCATCGTAGCTTGCTCGGGAATGCCGGCACATTTCCACTGGGAAATGACATGTGACTGCCCTTGAGGGCAGTCATGCGGTCAGTATTTCCACGGCAACGCCAGGCTAAGATTGCGGAGTGTTTGGGTTACTAAAAATTGAACCCTCAAAAGGAATCAAGATGGTTCAGAATACCTATTCTCACCATTGAATAGCGCTAAAATTTCCCGGGAGTCGCGAACTCGAAAAAAAGGCATGTGCAATCTTTCGGCTCACCGCTGAGATTTTCCGGGAGTCCCGGGAATGCTAGCTTGAAAGATGCATACGCATGCTCAATTTACCTGGCGTTATCTTGCAGTCATTCGAGGCCGGATAACAGAACAAAAAATCAACCGCGTTGAAACCGAGTACAACAAGCTCGTGGCGGGCACGAATGTCTTGGAATCTTATCACGGTCTATTCGGCCAGTATATTCAGTGACTGGTCTCCAAGGAAACACCTGATACAAAGCTGCTGCATAATTGCAAAGACCGATGACACATGAAACTCGATCGCGGGTGCCAATAACCAATGCTGGTCTAGTTTTTCCCGGCGCTCCCGGGAAAGTTGCCCTGCGGTTCTGGAGCTCACCAGCTAAACTCGGTTTGCGCTGGCAGAGGGGCCGACAGACCGGTGCGTAAAGGCCTATGTAGAATACCATATCATATTGCACTCGGCGGCTAAATTAGACGCGCACGTCTCACGCGATTAGCAAGCTCGCTAGCTATCTTATGAATTCCCATTCAAACTTGTACAAAAGCAGTAGTCAAGCTTTGAAAGAAGGAACATCATTCCAAATACTCTGGTCTGTGCGCCATGCCCGCGCATTTACGTCGCATCCGTGTCACTCTGTCACACGTGACAGCCCTTCTCGCTTCTTTCCCCTTGTTTTTTCTCATTGAGTGCACCCGGCATCCCCTACTACACTCTCTCTTTCCTCATCTCGTCCACGGATTCTCCATCAATGCCGGCTCACATCATTCCCCATCCAATTTTCCCACCCGAGATTTTCGAGCGTATCTTCCGCCTCGCCAGCAATCCCGCCGAGATTGATTCTTGTCTCATTGTATCCAAATGCTTTCACGATATTTTTGGTAGAGTTCAGATGGAGAAAGTGTCATTGAAAAATGCAGAAACCGCGTACTCTCAACTGCAGACTTGCACGCACCCCCGTCAGATGAAGGAGCTGCTGGTTGCACTAAAATCTTACGACGAAAGTGGGTCTCCACGCCTTTTCCACAAGTCTTTACTCACGAAATGATCCCTGCAGAGTTCCTAACGCAACGGAGTATTTTCCCAATGCTCCAGAACTTCAGCAATCTGAGGTCCCTCACGCTTTCTAACAGTCGTTTAACCGACCCCATCCATTACTCTGTCACCAGGCTCCCTCATCTGCCAATATTGCGGTTGATAGATTGCGGTATTTATGCGTTCAGTCGCTCTGACCACCCAGAAGGGAATCAGCCATTCACTGTAAAAGTTCTCGTGCTGGCGGACGTCCAGATCTTTCACCGCTGTCATCACCGCATCGACGACTTGCCGACGTCCACCATGCGCGAGGCCAATATTACCATCTTCCCTCCTCCCCTTCTCGCCGGTCTCATTTCACTCGAGTTTCGCGCTGAAACCTCCCCCGTCCTCCCACTGCACTGGCTACTGTCGGAAACACCACACCTCAAACGCCTCAATGTGTGCTGTGGCCAATCGGCATTCAGCCACCCTCTTCCGAACTTCCCTCTTCCCCGTTTGACTACCTTCCGAGGGCCACTTTCCATCGCCACTGGAGTAATTCCATCTGCGTCCTGCATCACCAAGTTGTCTGTTTCTCATGCCCTCACTCGGGATCAAGCATTGATGTTTCTTGACAATGTCTCCCCCGTTCAAATGTCAAACTTAGAACTCACACTGACTCAGTGGGACTCGGATGTCCTCGACGCCATCTCGTTCCGGTTTGTCAACTGCAAGCGAGTCAAGGTGACATATGCGGGCGCATCTCCGACCGGGGTAAGCAAAACACCACTTACGCAGACTTATCGGTGACAATTTTCAGGGAATCGTTCGTGCTATCGGCCGCAAACAATTAAATCACATGCCTCGTATTGATACATTTCTCTTATGCGGCGAGGCTCCCTCCTTGGATATGACACGCAATACAGTGTATGCATACGAGTTCCTCGCATCAATACGCGACGCTCCACTTCTGGAGGTCGTCTCCATCCACGGCAGCCTGTGGACCCGCTGTAACGGCTCTCGAGTGAGTATTGCGAGTGAGTCACAAATATTTATTGTTGGGGATGAATGTCGTACGATCCTAACCATTTTCCCGGGAGGGTGGGGGGGCCACCCCCCAAAAAAAGATAGAAAATTCTGAAAATATTCGCACATATAGATCTTGATGAGAAAATGATATTCCTTCTTTACACTTTGGGTGTGCTCCAAACCGTTGACTTGCTACGGGCATTTTGATAGCAGAGGGAACCGCAAAGTAGCAGTATCCACAATTTCCAAGTCATTTGAGTGATTTCCTTCAACAAGAGTAAGTAGATGATGAAAGTAATGGGTTAGGTATGTCATTCAATGTGACATCCCAAAATTAGGGTTAGGGTTACAGTGCTTGAGGTGCTACGGCAGCTGCAAATCAAGATCTATATGTGCGAATATTTTCAGAATTTTCTATCTTTTTTTGGGGGGTGGCCCCCCCCACCCTCCCGGGAAAATGGTTAGGGATTTCGGCCAATGCTTCTCAAAGTAGGAAAGCTTTTTGCGGGGGTCAAGTACTTGGTGGGATCAGAAGATGTATAGATAGAAGAGCATTTTAAGTCGTACCCATCGCAAACATGTAAGAGTTGGAGTTGGAGGTCTTCTGATAATATTCGTCGACCTTCAACAGCGCCTCCGCCAATGCCACGTGAAATACGGAGTACTTGAGCTGCTCCGACTTTGCAGTCCATTCGGCATGAAGCCTTTCCAGCGCTGGAATGGCAAGATGCAAGGTCGACCGCAGATCAGATGAGAACGCGTGCTGCGCATTCTGGGCACTCTAGGGGTATTCTCAGTGCCCGATGCGTAACGAAACAAACAGGAACCATATACCTGCAGGACGTTGAGGAATAAATCGATCCGGCTCCATTCATCCTCCGTCAGCTGAAGGTCGGTCAGTTTCTCTCGTTTTTCGCGATCTTTTTCGTCATAAGCGATCTCAAAGATGAAGGTATCCACAGACTGGTACGGTGGTACGGTGGTGAGTGAAATGGTACAGAACGATGAGCAGTGACTTACCTCCTTCAGCTGATAGCCACGGTCGAGCATTGAATACGTTGATGACCACCGTATCTTCATGTCGAGAATCATCTGCCTGGCAGCCTCCGCCGGATCAGCTCGTTTGCGGAGCTGGATACTCCGGAAGAGCTCTTTTCGCTTGGCCGATGAGCGCTCCTTCACAGAAATCAGAGACCGCAAGCCGAAAATAATAAGATAGACATACCTTCACTGCAATGGCCCGTAAAATGCCAATTTCGTCTCGAAGCTCGGTGGCGGAGCGGGATGTATCAGGGATATGATCGCTGGGCTTGTGAGTATCGAAATGTGCGGCCTTGCTGTACGTTGAGATGAGCATTTGGGTGGCAAGATTTATGACGTGGGCGAGACAGCTATTAAATTAAGTTCAACTACGCTGTGTAGGAAAAAACAAAAACCCACTTGATACGACGCTCTATGGGATCCCACTTTACGCCGGTTTCACGCAGCAGGACGCGCTCTAGCTCGACTAGCATAGTGCCGTTGTTCTGCGCATTGTCGCAGGTCACGTAGCCCAACCGCAAATAAATTAGATGCAGCAACGAACGGGCTAGACAAGCTCACCCGTTCCTGAATCCCCAATCGCGCGATGATTTTATACAACGCTTGCCCTAAACGTACGCCGTGGTGCGCGTTGTTGAGTCGCGTAAAGCCAAGAAGTCCTTCACGCAGTTCCCAGACTCCTGGCGACGACTCCTCCATCCAGTGCCCAGTAACGGCAAGGTAGCCGTCAGTGTTGTCGGCCTGCCACGCGTCGCAGGTTATATGAATGAGTCCGGTAACAGCGTCGCTCTGGATAAGAGATATTACTACCTGGCAAAAAAAACAAAACCACCGACTCACATGAAGACGAATCTTGAGCTTATTCATCTGGTCGTAAAAAAGCTGCTTGATTTGGTCCCTTGTCTGTGCCCGATTCGGGAGATTCACCCCCTCGGTCGCCCGAGCAGCAATATCGATCATGTTCTTGAAATACGGATTCGTCAAGGCTTCGATGGGCTGTACAGGGATCAGTCGATGAAGGCGTGCATTGGAGGAAAAATATACCTGGTCAGTCGCAATCAACCACTCAAGTGCAGCCTCGGTGAAGAGTTCATCGGTGTAAGGAGCGGGCCGATCTGGCCTTTTTTTGAGGTCTTTATCGAGTGTCCGTTGCGTAAGCTTTGCCTTCGCACTGGCGGCGGCAGCGGCGGCGTCTGCGCGCGCTTTCACATCGTCGGGGAGCCTGGACTCAAAGCCGTTCTTGTCGGCCCAAGAGTTATATTGAGGCTATGAAACGACGATGATAAGTGACGGCCATAGAGGTGTGAAATTTTCAAACCTTGTGGTATTTCTGCAGATGTCGTCGAACGGTGGATGTATCCGAAACCGTCTCCTTCCTAAGCAGTGTATGTGAGTGCGAGCAATAGAAAAAAAAGAGAGTCAAACGTACTTGCAAATCTTGCACTTGCGATGAAGCTTATCTGCACCAGCCTTTCCTTTTTTGAGAAACGGCTTCCCACAAAAGTGATTGATGTCGGCGCCTGGGCTGATATTCTTGGGCGGTTGTATCTCCTGGACGTCGACGTCCACAAGCATACCATCGGCGTCAACCTCGGTGGGATCCGAAGTTGATTGTGGTACCTTCTTGCTTCGCCGCCGCCGGTCCGCTTCAAAGTGATTATGTTCGAGCCGAGACTTGAAAGAAAAAAAGTGACTGACCGTGCTTTGTGGTGCGACTGGCTTTCCCGCTAGGACCAAGAACTATCAATCAATGTAGAGTTGAGTAAGTAAATGAATGAAACTAAAGACGAGGACGCACCAGGTGATTTTGATGGACCAGCTTCGTTCGAACTGACTTCGTCCTCATTATCCGAGGCTGAAGAAGAGTTCAAGTCGAGGAATGAAGCAAATATAAAACCTACAAGAGCTTCCATCGTCCGGAGAGAACGCGTCGTCGCCAGCATCGTCCTCCCCATCAACTTCTTCGATGGTAACTTTGCCATCGTTGGCTATAAATTGTGTCTTAGAGACAGATTAAGGGTTGGAAAGATTAATACAGGCTTACTAGATCTTATCCGCTTGACCTGTGGTCCGTCATCAACAGCCGATTTGTCCGGGGACTTGCGTTTGGACTTGGATGATTCGGGGATACTTGCCGCGGTTCCGGTGCTTCGATGAAATCAGAACAGGGCAAGATTTGGACGGGAATGGATTACATACCAGAGGAATTCCAGCTCAACAATAATCCGGTTCAATTTAATGGTGGCGATATCACATATCATTGCACTCCATTCCACCTTCTCCAAATATTTGACGATCAGCGTCATCCCATTAGCCCCACGTCGGACATGATGCAGACGGCCATCTGAATTTCGACAATCCTCCCCGAAGAGAAAATCCATGCGCCGGTTAAATGTGAAAGGGCCATCAGTATCATCCGGGCCATGAATGCGATGCATAGCATGATAAATCTGGTCGTCGCGTGTACCGAGGGCAACAGTTTTGGGAAGTGCGCGTGAGAGCTGGTCGATCCGGGTGACGAGAGTTTCCATGGCTGTAACTAGACACAGAAGACACGTCAAAACGTGAGAAAGGAAGACGCGTCTTGGACACGTCAAAAATGCTTGACCGTCGACGTACCAACAGGTTCACCATTTGTGGGATCCGTAACAGGCTTCCGCTGTCGTGAGGATTGAAGTATGAGGGCGGGGTCCGGATTGTCGCGACCCATGGTGGTGGTGTGGGAGGAAAAGTTTGACGCGTCTTGTCACGATAAGTCACACTTTTATACGAGACCGGGTGCTGTGACTCGGCATTCGACGATAGGCAAATGAACGCATAGCAAGACGTGGCACCGGTGACTTGAGAGCCCGCAAAACACATGCATTGCTCATGGCCACTTGGAGCCTGCAAAACCATTGAAGATCAATTCCGACACACCGCATCTACTTATCATCAAAAGTGAGCCTTCGGCATCATCGGCATGGTCAACCAGCAGAATCATACGGTTGGGAAAACGTCAGTTGAAGATGTTAAAGTTTTTTTTATGGGGGGGGGGGGGGGGGGGCAACCTGACGTTTATATAGGTACTCAAGCCCGGGCCTGGGCCCTGGGCTTGGGCTTGAACTTGTCGAGGCCCAAGCCCGAAGCCCGCTCAAGCCCGCTGCCGGGCCTGGCCGGGCTTGGGCTTCAACGGGCCGGGCCTGGCGGGCTTCGGGCTTGAAGCCCGGCCCTGAGCATCACTAGTTAGCATATTGCAGGGCATCGCTCGCCGCCCACGCGAGCCCCGCCATCTGCGCATCGTACACCTCCGATTTGGAGCCCATCGGGCCCACTCTGGTGGTGATCTCCTCGCCGAGGTGGTATCCAACCGCTGCGTAGCCCACGTTGCGTTTGCGGGCCTCCTTGTCCTCCAACAGAGAGCCGTCCGAATACATCAGAAGGTGTTCCGGGCTCCTCTCCAGTTCGGCTATTTTCGCGTTGTGGGCCTCGGCCGCTTCGCTCTTCTCTACGTGGGTGTCGTTTGCGTTGATAGACACTCGGTCGCCGAAGTCCCGCGCTACTTTCCGCCACGGTGCGGAGCGGAAGGGATAGACCTTCTCGCCTCTCTCCGGGTGGTATGTTGACACGGCAAGCTGGAGCAGCCGTGTAATATTCGGCGGTTTCTTGCGGCTGCAGTTAACATGGTTGTGCGAGGGGAGTGGAGGCGGAGTGGCGGGTGGTTCCCCGTCACGCCAGTCGCTCGATAGCCGCTGGATAACGGGGTTCCGGTTCCCCAGGCGGTGGAGCCGCGCCGTGTATCTCTCTCGGATGAGGTCCAACGTGTGCGCAACCGGTGGGATACTCGCCTCGAGCTCGAGCGCTCGGATGGGTGTTGTGTGGAAAGTTGCGGTGATATGGCGGAGCGCCTGGTTCTTGACCCTGCCAATCAACTGGGCATGTTTTTGTTTTCCTGTCCACCACACTGGACAGGCGTACGTGAGAACTGGCAACACACACGTCCTGTACAGCGTTCGTAGGTGCTCCTGCGACAGCCCCTTCACCGTGTTAGCCAACATGCGTGAGCCGTTTACCTTGGAGCACGCCCGGTCCGCCAAGCTACGGACGTGGGGGTCAAACATCAGTTTATGGTCGAAGAGGACCCCCAGCCATTTCAGCGTGGGGCCTGCCTCTATGACGACCTCCGTCCCGTCGTCGTTCTGGAGGTAGAATTTCGGGGATTCGCCGTTGTCGTGTCTCCACGAATGGTGCATAGCTTCAGTTTTGTCTGGTGCCGCTGACATTCTGACCTTTTTCAGCCACTTCTGTATGAAAGCGAAGAGACGAGTCAGCAAGTAAACATTAATTTTCAAAGATTTCGACGATTGCAAGAGCTTGCCATCGTCCACGTAGAACTTCAGGTTCGGCGCAGTTGGGTTATCGTCTGCGGCGCTCCCCTTGGTCCACGTCGCTGCTTGCGCCTATATATTTGCTGCTCTGTTGTGTACCACAAAATGGTGACTATGTTGCCGCAGCCACATAAACATAGCCACTGTTTTGTACATACAAACAGATGATCAATAACTCTAGGCTAAAAAACTGCCAAAATTTCCGTGGCCAGCGGCAAGTCCGGTTCCAAAACCGTGCGCTTCCTAAGCATGATCGGAGCCTTTTGATGGCAAACTCTCTTCTTGCAGGTAGCTCTGGCATATCCTAAACTACCATTATGTAAAACCTAGATAATAGATTTATGGTTAATGTAATCCTCTTTGACAACTTTTTCAAAAAAAAAAATCACCTGAAATGTCCGCAACCATCGGATTCTTCTTTGTTTGCTCGTGTTTCCCCCACCATTTGCATCGACCTTACCCACACCGCCACGCACCCGATATGGTCCTGGAAACTGGCCCAAATCCATATTTGAGTCATTTTATGTGTATTCTTGAGAAAAACCGGGCAAAAAGCTCTTATTATTTGGGTATTGATATGGCTGGCCTGGCCAATTTCCAGCCATATGGCCAATTTAAGATATCCTTCACCAAGAATACATGTAAAATGTTATTTTGAACACTTTCTTCCAATTGACCTATAGGGCAAAGTGGCTGGTTGAACCCACACTGAGTCTGTCCATCGAGATGTAGCCAAATGGCAGGGCCTCCCATTTGGGGCATGCACGGTGATGCGATCAAAATCCTATAGCGCTGCCGCTGGCCAGGAAAATTTCCGGTTCCGCATCGGCCGGACGTCCATATATGGGAATTCTTCGTGATTGCCGAGAAATGAACATCAAGTTCAGTAAACAATTGAGGTGACGGTGACATGGGGTGAACCTTCGGTCGAAATGGTACAGTACTATGCAGCACTATGTAGCGCTACGTAATAAAGGACCCATACCATGTGTCACTATGTGTCACTAACGGCACTATGCGGCACTATGACGGTAATCAGGGTTTCCTGATGAAGAAGGACTGAGCTAGCACGATGTTCAGTCCGCCACTTCCTTCACCACCCACAACTAGTCCATGGGAGGCTCCCCCAAACGTGACACTACGACACATATGCCAAAGCTCACAATCCCCGACACGAATCGGAAAATCCGTCGCACAAGAAAAATCCGACACATCTCAGATCCCAAATTCCACAGTACCAGTATTCTCGCCCTGCTGCCCTCTCATTTTTTGATCGTGAGTACCTCAACATTGAGAGCTTCCGGGGCTGTGATCCACATCTAACAGTTCATATAATTGTATATATTCAAAACTGGATCTATGTAAACATGAATACAAAAGTGATTTACTGACTATCTATCCCGACCAAAACCTTGGTCGTTCGCGACAGACCACTGTGTACGAGATGCAGGCAAAGCAACGGCTCAGTGAGATGAAGTGCATGAGCGAGGCCAGCTTTTGATCACCTGCCATGTTCACGAGAAAAAAAGCCAGGGGTCAGGCAAGTATAGACATATGTGCTCTATACTCACCACAAAGTCAATAATAATTGTTAATATACATCGCGGAATGATATTGAAGGGATATCTCACATATCTTGTTTGCCACGCGTTCCTGTGCTCCCTCCCAACGGCATGGAAACTTGAAGTCATGCCAGTGTGTCAGACGGCCTGTATGAAAAACCCCACCAGCGAGGCGAGGTAAAGTTGGTGGAGATGTTTAACAGCCCACATCGGACGAGAGATCGAATACGTAGGAAAAACTCACCCGCCTCCGACTACGCGCGTCCCCATGGTTCGTCCAGTGGCCACACACCTGTGCACACTGGTGAGTTTCCGTCGCCGATGGTGGTGGTAGAAAGAAAGTTGGATTGTCACGCTGTGACGGTGATGGGACAATATTCAAGTCCAGAACGTGCGGGCTTTTCTGAGGTGTGTCGTACTCTCTGGAAGATGGTGAGTATGTGCCAGAATTTCGGACCAGATGACGAAAAGTGTCGAGTTTAGTGGAATGTGTCGGATTTTATCATTTTTTAAGCTTCGTGTCGTAGTGTCGCGTTTCCTATATCCTCAGCACATGGTGAGTACATCCTCTGCTTATCTTATATAGCTACTGCGTCCAGAACGCCCTAAACGGCGCTCATTGATTTTAGAGTACCGCGGCACCGCCGCGTCATCGCCGCGTCCACCTGATGCGGCAAAATCGTTTGACCCGTGTAATCAAGTTATATTCTATCCAAATTAGTGATTAGAACATCCAACGTCGGTGGTCCATCCTACGCTACGCATGGTTCCAAGCCCAAGTTGAGAGGAAAAGGACGTGGATGGTCAAGGTAAAGACCGGTCAAGTCCAGCTTTTGTGCGTGCCGCGGTATCACTGTATTCATCCCCGCTCTGGATCTCCGGAAGGTTACCCAGAGAATGAAGAATGAGAAGAAAAAAAGACGCTCACATTAACCTTCTGCGAAATTTCCCTTGTCGTTCTGATCTGAATATGACTGAGTTCTACATTCTCCCGGTGAGCCCGTGTGCTGAACCCAATCGCTCCCCTACGACCAGTGGTAGCCTCCGTCGACGAGCTAACCTGCCCGCTGCCATGAGCAAGTCTCAACCGCCGGCGGGCGTTGATGGTGTACATCATCGAGACGGCATAGAGCTTTGGAATCATGAGATTGAAGGCGATCTCAGTGTTGTTGTTGGGAGGAAGTATGCCGGGGAGAACGAGCACCATGTTTATCAAGGCGCAGGTGGCTGCTGGCGCGGCGGATTGAAAGGCGAGCCGGATGAGAGCGGAGACGAGGCCCTTCGTTTGTGGAAGGGCGTTATTTTTGCTTCGGAGAAGGAAGAACACGGAGAAGACGCAAATGAGTAGATCGGCAACTAAGTGAAATATGAACAATGCCCAATGCTCATCTCGATGAGCTGAACGAGAACATACCAAAGACGCATGCAAGGTGAGTAATAACTGCAGAGAAAAGGCAACGAATCATCAGATTATTCCTCATTTTATAAGGGAGTCCTCACTCCATCGACCGATGTTCATGACGTCCAGGGTCACAATCTTCTGGGTCTGCCGTGCATAACGAGCATAAATTTAGCACGTACTCACACCCGCAAACTTGAAGGCGGAATACTAACCGCGACGCAGGCAGCAATAAAGGAGACGGCCATTGCGATAGCGACCGGCACCACAACGAGCCACTTTTTGCAGATGACGTAGAGTCTGAAGACGTAATACCCCTGGACGTAAAGCCCGCAAATAGCCACCACAAGGGTTGTCGAGAATGCGTACCACCTGATAAATGAGCTGGAGAGAAACATCAGCATGAAGATTCATACGTACGCAAAGTTCATGACATTCTGAGCTCCAGCTAGGTCTCCAGCGTTCGTAACCGTCAGTTCCCAGATCCCCGCTCTGAACGAAAGCTCAGCGAGAATTGCAACTATGCTCGACCGACCGACGAGTAGCGTACAACGATTGGAGGCTTTTAAGCCCTTGCATCATGCCGAGCACGAACACCACTATTTTCAGACCCATCTTGTCATCCTTGTAGTAGTTGTGATACGAAGCGAGTTGGGCACAAAGGATGCCACCAAGAAAAATATCGACGAAAGCACCTGCTTCCTACAACAGTGGGATTTTTGAGCAAGTGGAAGCTGAAATTTATGGAACATACCCAAGGAGCAATAAGTGCTAAGCCAATGGTCTTGTTTGACATCGCAGAGAGATGGGGACGAGTCCTGAGGAGACCCAGAGCACACGCTCGCCCTTAAATATAACCCCAAGGATTGATCAATTTACCCCATATTCGACATAGGAGTCGATTTAGGAGCTTCATTGAACTCCTGAAACGGAATGTTGGTTCCTGAGAACGAGACCTGTGCACCGAATGTACATATCGCCTTTGTTTCTCCCTCGGGCCTCGACCATGACGGAGGGGAAAACAAGATTTCGGTTAATGTTCCCAACTAAACGGTCGACGTACCACTTCAGAATGTCTTCTGGAGGAGAAAGGGTGGAGGAGAAGATGGGTAGATACTCGTCTTCACCTCTTCGCCTCCTGAGGAGCGTTCGTGTCTCTCTGATGGTGCGTCTGGGATTCAGAATGAGTCAGGAAATTGTATTGATTCAAATACTATTGAATCATAAGTAACCACATGTCATATGAACCCGGAGGGACATCTCTAATAATAGCTTACGGCACAGCTCGCCGACGGAGAAGACGTGCAAGCGACGCTTGCCGACCCAGAATACGTAATCCACGACAGCAACAATTGTTTCAAGTCATCGGAGATGGAAGCCATCAACATGAACGTCTGTGCACCTGCCATAAGTTACGTTGGGGACGAAATAAGCGCAATTGGCAGATGTGCAGGGGGTGGCAGACTCCCATTTTTTCCTTTTTTTCGGGATTTCGCGTTGTCGTGTCAAGCTGTTCGTCATGGGTGGCTCAATAGTCCCAGACTAAATTTTCGCGCCCTAATTGATCTGAAAAGTGTGTTAAGACCAAAATCCGGGGAAAGTGGCAGCATGCGTGGTGCTTCGCACGAAAAAACCTCTGATTGGGGCGAGTATGTTGGGATTCAGGGCTTTTTCGGTGTGTCGGGACCGTTTTAACAATGATTTGTGAGTAGGTCCGGCGAACATACATATGATGCGCGGTTAGGCTGTACCGCATAACGGGGTGTGCCGGTAAGTGAGGTTGGCCACGTTCTTGCGCCGGTGCCAGCGGCGCGTGCGATGAACGTAGAAACCTGTCAGAATAATGGAAGACATCCAGTATACAAGGTCCCTAATTGGCGAGCGATAATAGTACGCGCTTCACGTACAGTAGTACGAGACTTCCGTGGAACTTCAGGAGCGCCACGGATTTTTACGAACGGCCCATCACATGGCTTCAGAGAATCCATATTCAAATTCGCAGGGCAGAAGGGCTCAAGGGAAGGTCCTCAGACGAGTAAAACCTGAATTTGTGAATTGGGGCAAAACTGGGGGACCAGCGAAAAAAAGGACCTCCGTAGAACGCAATCTCATCGGATCGAAGCCATTCTTTAGTAACGAATGTAAATTGGTAATCGTTGGCTCAAATCAATTTCCTTTTACGGACTGCGAGGAGTAGCAGTCCGGAAAAGGAAATGCCCATGAGACTGGCAGTGGGTGGCCGGCAAGGGCAAAGAAAGCGTTGACGGGAAAATATTCCAATGAACTGTCAGCATGATCCGACTACTGCATTGTTTACATACGCGCATCCCACGACGAAGGCCAGACGTGACCACACATTCGTCGTATGAAGGAGATGGTTTGGATACTTCGAAAGAAGCCCGAGTACCTAATAAGATGGCGTGATCGAGCGGTTGTGGGGGGCGAGGAGGGTTCATCTATGGCAGGAGGCCAAAAGAAGAAGAGGGTGGCTGTTCCACTAAGCACCTATCTTGCGCCCGCGCACACGCGAAAGAGGCCGGGAATAAGGAACAAAAAAAAAAAAAAAGCGCGGGGAAGAGAATCTAATCTGACCCCTTCCAACCCACGCCAACGCGACCGCAAGCAAGCTCTGCCCCGTCCTGAGCAAGTTTCCCCACCCTGGGTCAGAGGTCCAGCCCTTGGTGTCGCCGAGGGGGCCACCATTCTTTCTTGGTGGAGGAGGCGTTGTCTGTGAAGAGAGCTCGTTAGCATCAACTCTTTGTGGAACAAGGAGAGGAAAAGAGGAAGTGAGAGGGAAGGAAGGAGACGGAAATTGGGAAGTATGGGCGGCGAATATAGGAGCGTCGAGCGTCGAGTGTGACGAAGATGAAGAGGTAAAGTAAGAAAATTGAAAGCAATTGGGAGGACCCACCGGAATTATTCTTATCGACGATGCATTAATTGACCATGCACGTGCGCAGGAAATCGATGGGGGTGTCTCGACACGGTCTTGTACAGCGAGAAGACGATTATTTACCATCTTCACTCCTATGGAATCTCGTATGATCTGCTGCTACCTGAATTCCCCTGTTCCGATCTCTCTCGGGGCTCCTGAGTGTCTCGCCGTCTTGCCCAACAAGAGAAGCATCGATCTATGATCCGACATTTCGCCATCCGGCTTGTCCACACCGGCCTCAAGTCATGCGAGAATTTACCACGCCGCCGAGACCTAAATGCGCCCTGTTTAACTTATATTCAGCATTAAGCCCTTTCTCTCCCACCCAATACCACAGCGCATGTCGTAAGATTCCAACTTGATTTTGCTGATCATCTAATCAATCGCAGTCAGCAGCGGACTTGCAGATACCAACCTTTCTCAACTACCGCCGTCCGCGGCTAGAGCACGGCTTTCGCAATGCTTTGTGGCCGAACCGTATCAACGAGAGGAAGATATCTCGATCAGGTAAATGGCTTCATAATCACACTAATCTCAACAACGTGTGGCCGTGCACTCGATTCTCTCCTCATATTCGGGTTTCAAATTTATTTTCGTTGCTTCGGCGAAGATCCTGTCACTGTCTTTGTGCTTTACAACTATAGCATTCTTTCACCATCTCGCAGATGGGTGAGAAACTGCAAGTTGACCTCGGCATGCAAGTCAATTTGACCTGCGCGTAGCCCCATAAAACGGGGCCCGGGCATGTTAGAAAAGAACAGGTGTGGCTTCCGAAAAGTCATTCTTACAAGTGCAACCCCACCGTCCCCGGCGCGCCCAGCCCCTGCCCTCTATCCGTCGCTGCGTCGTTACCCCCCTGGTTTTGGTCTTCGCCCGCACGCCCCCGCCTCCTCACCGCCACCTCGTCCCCACTCGCAAACTCCCGGATGCAGGCAACGGCGAAGTCGCACACGTACTCGGGCAGCGTGCGCAGACCCGCGAGGCGGTTGATCCAGTTTGGGAGGATGAGGAAGACGTCGGAGAAGGAGGGGTGCGTCGTGCCCGCTACAATGTGCAGCGAGATATTCAGCAACTCGGCAATTCATTCGGGAAATGGGGCACACCGATGCTGAGGACGGTAGCGGACGTAGCGCATCTAGCGAGCGACATCGTGCGTGCAAAGTCGGGATCGTGGTAGAACTCCTCCGAGGCGAGCGCGAGGAGCGGACACGGGATTTTGCGGTCATCCCACGGTTCGAGACCTATCGTGTCGTCAGCGCGGAGGAGGAGAGGAGGGGCATGCGTACGTTGAACCGCGGGGTCCATCACCACGACGCGGGAGAAATTAAAGTCTGGGGAAGAGGCGGCGGCGAGGAGCGCGGCGCTGCCGCCGAGCGAATGCCCGCACATGATGGGGCGTGTGGCGTCGAAGCAGTGTGCCCAGCGCGTCCAGTCGAAGGACGGCGCGGGCGCTTTGAGGGCGGGGCGGGCGGCGGCGATGGGCGCAAAGTCCGCCGCGCCGGTGGAGAGCGAGACGAGGGCGGTGTGGACGGCGCGCAGCTCGGCGAGGCGCACTTTGAGCTGGTCGTGCCGGAGGGTGGTGTCGTCTTTCGGCTGCACCTCGTGGTCCGGCCAGCTGAGGAGGGTGAGTGGGAGGGACGATGAGCCAAAAAATAGCGTTACTAGATGTCGCGCCAGTTGAGAAAGTCGAGTTTGCGGGAGCGGCCGTCGGGGGTGGTGATCGTCGAGCTTGGGCCCGTGCCATCTCGATGTTCTGTGAGAGAAGGTTGATGGGCTGTGCCTATGTTGACAACCAAATTGATCTACCTACGGCAGCCACGATGTACCCATGCGAGGCGAGTTCCCCGGCGAGCGCGCTGTACAGCAGGCGGGAGGACCCGGCGCCATGGCTAAATATGATCAAGGGCCAGCGGGACCCGTCCTCCGGAATCTTTACTGGCGCATCCCCGAACACAGGAAGCGTCGTGCCTCGCACAAGGGCCGCAGCGATGGGATACGAGGCCGTGCGATACGCCCAGCTGTCGCGGCTTGCCATCCTCAGAAAGCCATTGATCGTCTGGGCAAGGCTGAGGTATGTGTGAGCGTATAAACGAACGAGTAGATAGGGCACGCACTGCGGAAACCAGAGAACATGGTTGGACTCGCGCTCATCTTGACACGGATAGAAGAGGGAGAAGAGGACGGTTTCGATGGTGATGCCTACGGGCGCGTTGGGGAGGTTTTTATGCGAGAATGTTCCGAATGTTTGCTGCGGGATGGGCAACTCCACGTCGCAGACGCCCACAGGGTGGGGACCCGAGTATTTCGGGAGTCTGCGGGATACGAGTGCATCCCAAGTGGCACGTTTGCGCGACTTGATGATGAGTGCGTCGTGGGGCACGTCTTGCTCGGTGTCGATTGTCGCAAGCATTGTCGTCGCTGGCTGTCTTTGGCGTCTGACGTCGTTGACGAGTAAATGCCTTCCGGCATCTACCGGCACGGCCGAAGAGCACCGTCACTTCGTCACCGCCGTCATAACCCCGTCAATTCGATGACTCTCACATTTGACGTCACAACCAGCAAGGACTACCATGAAGACTAAAGCCGTGGAGGTCCTTGCCGCACCCACCCTAACACCATGCCTGGAGAGGCCATTATCTCGCGTGTCAAGCAGAAATTGCCTTTGCCCAAAACTCGGCCCAGTCCCCCGGAGAGTCCCATCCAGGACCCGGGTCTCGTCGACGCCGTCGCTGTACGCGACCAGCGCAGCGCTGCTGACGAGCGGGAGCGAGAGGCAGCCGCACAGCACGCGTGGGAGGCGGATCCTCTCCGCGCACAATATGGATTACTCCCAGTCAACGGACAGGCTGCGTTTGATCGACCGTGAGCATACATTCCGCTCGACCTAGTCTCAGCTCACCATCTCTGTAGGCCAATGTCCATTCGTGATATTGCTGAGATGAATCCTGGAGATCAGGTGCTCCTACGGGCGCGTATACACCATTTGCGCAGTCAAGGTATGTACATCACACCTCAACCCAATCGGTCTAACGCGTAGACAGGCCCCAAACTGGCTTTTGTCGTCCTCCGCCACCAATTAGATACTATTCAAGGTCTAGTCCTCGTCTCCGACGGAACCGTATCCGAGAATATGGTCCGCTGGACAGAGCACCTTCCATTAGAGACGATCGTCCGCGTATCGGGCGTCCTGCAGTCCCCGGGAGACGGCCAACCTGCAGTTCACAATGCCACCGTTCACAATATGGAGATTCTGATCACGTCTGTGCGTTTCCAACTTGCATTGCCGCATCCTCATTCAATTCACCTCACCCGCAGATGCATATCGTCTCGCAAGTAACGAAACATGTCCCATTCGACATCGAAAATGCTAGCCGTCCGGAATCAGACTTTGAAGATGTATGATCTCGGCCCTTTCACTCTGATATCAAAAAAGAAATCTGACTCAATTGCTACGTCTAGGAACACTTTGCCGCGCGCCGCGTCACCCCCCGCGCGCACTTTTCGCACCGCGTCGCCTCCCTCCGCTCGGCGACCTCTATTTCAATCTTTCGCATCCGCGCCGCCGCCTGCGCTGCGTTCCGCGCGCACCTCGACGCGCGGGGGTTCACCGAGATCCAGTCCTCCAAGTTCCAACAGGGCATGAGCGAGTCCGGCGCGTCCGTCTTTACCGTCAATTACTTCAACCGCCATGCATCCCTAGCGCAGAGCCCGCAGCTCGCCAAGCAGATGTGCATCGCCGCCGACATGGAGCGCGTGTATGAAATTGGCCCGGTGTTCCGCGCGGAGAATTCGCAGACGGGAAGGCATCTGACGGAATTCACGGGCATGGATCTCGAGCAGACGATCGACGTCTCGTATACAGAAGTTTTGGACACGCTCGACGGCGTCCTCAAGCACATCTTCGCCACCCTGCAGGAGCGCTTCCGCACGGAAATCGAGATTGTGAAGCGCCAGTTCCCGCACGAGGACCTCGTGTGGCGGGAGGAGACGCTCCGGCTGACGTTTAAAGAGGGTATCGCAATGTTACGGGAGGCGGGATGGACGGAGGAGGACGGGAGCGAGCCGAGTGAGGGGGAGGATTTGAGCACGCCGGCGGAGAAAAAGTTGGGCGCCTTGGTCAAGGAAAAGGTGTGCCGCCATGTATTCCGCATCAAGCAGTGCTGAACGGCCGCGCACAGTATGACACCGATTTTTATATCCTAGGTGAGAGTCTCATGTTGCTAATCCTCCATAATGCTGACGATGTGTCCAGATAAATTTCCCCTCGCTGTACGACCCTTCTACACCATGCCCGACCCCGACGACGACGTGAGTTGTGACCTTGTAACGACAATGAAAGCCATTTAACTCATCCTTGCCAGACGTACTCAAACTCGGCCGACTTTTTTCTCCGCGGGCAGGAAATTCTCTCCGGCGGGCAGCGTATACACCATGCGCCCCTCTTAGAGCAGCGCATGAAAGAAGCCAAGGTCGATCTCGAAGACATGGAGGAGTATCTCAATGGCTTCCGCTGGGGCTGCCCGCCACAGTGCGTCCATCTCACGAAAATTTGACACCTGCTCACGATGTTTAATTTTGTAGCGGCGGCGGCGGCGTCGGGCTCGAGCGCGTCATCATGCTCTTCCTCAACCTCGACGACGTGCGCTGGACGAACCTCTTCCCGCGCGACCCGAGGAGTTTCCGGGGCGCGCAATCCGACCGCAACGACGCCGGCGGGCACGCCCTCCGCGGGCCGGAATCCAGCACCGTCGAGTACGCCGCGTCTCTCCACGTCGCCGACGCGCCGCCGCCCCTCCCGCCGCTCGAGAACCTCATCGCGACATACGCGGACTCGAACAACACCGCGTGGCTCGACCCGCAGTGGACTGTGTGGCGCGACGCGCCCACGGGCGGCGCCGTCGGGTACTGCGAGTCGGAGGGGTACGCGCTCCTGTGGGGCCGCCCGTTGTGCGACGACGCGCAGCTGCACGGCGTCATCGCGCGCTTCTTGCAGTACCTCAACACCGAGCTGCGGCTCAAGGCGCTGTGGGCGTGCGTGGACGAGGCGACAGAGGACGTCCTCGTGCGCGAGCGGGGGTGGGCGTCGGTCACCGTCGCGGCGGAGGAGCGGATCGACCCGACAGCGTTTGAGCCGGGGCGCAAGCTCGCGCAGAAGGTCCGCTCGGCGCGAGCCAAGGGCGTGGTTCCCGTGAGTGTTGGAGAGGGGGCGCCCGGGGAGGAGGTGAAGCAGGAGATTGATCGCCGGGTGGTCGAGTGGCGCAAGCAGCGGACGGGGAAGCAGGTACATTCGACGGAGATTCAGCTTTGGGACGATGAGGTTCATCGTAAGGTAAGCGTTCTATTTATGTTCTTCGCCGGTACTGATATATCCTGTGTCAGTACTTTTACGCAAAGGATGCAGACGGCAAAGTAAGCTCTCGCCCATCCTCTCACCGTTCTTCTGACCCCAAAGCTCTTCCTCTCTGATCAGATCTGCGCCGTAGTCGTGCTCGCCCAGTTGAGCCGGAAATATGGCTTCCAATTCAAGTTCTCTTTGGAATTCCCCGGCGCGCCCTCCGGCACCATCGAGCTCCTCCTGACCGAAGCGATCGGCGCGATGGCCGCCGCCGGCTTGCGCTCCGCGACGTTCGGCACGAGCGCGACTGAAACGCTGACGCCCGGCGAGAACATACGCCCGTGGAAGGCCAAAATCATGAAGCGCGCCTACGTGATGATCACAAAGACGCTGGGGCTCGGCAGTAAGCCCCAATTCCGCGCAAAGTTCGGCACTGAGCTCGACCCCTTGTATTTTTGCTATCCACGCAACATCGGTTTTGGTGCGTTCTCCTTTTCTGCTTTCAGGCGTATGGCCATCGAGCGCTGAGTCCATGTGAAGGTGTAGGAGCAATTCGTGCGGTGACGACGGCGTTGACGGACTGAAGGACCGGACATATATACGTACAATGAATTTGTAATAAGATTCTCGAGGTTGGAAATCCTGCATATGTACAGCATGAGATGTAAATCCATGCTGAATGAAATCTGGATCAACCGGTACACTAAGTGTGCATGCCTCCATCTTTCGTAAATTCATGCAGGAGAAATCGCCTGAAATATCGGAGAAGACGGGCTGCTCACACTTGGTTGAAAGCTATCGTATCTCAGTTTTTTTTCTAAACTACTTCGGTTTTGTGCGTGTGCTCTTGGGCTGATACATCCATCCTGTTGACGTTAATTTCAGCGGGGGCGACGATCCTCGGGTCCATTATCATGAAGGTACTGCACACTGACATCGAAAAATATCCCATCAGCAGCACGGGAGTAAGAGGAGAGATACAGAAGACCTCGGCCACTGCTTTATTTTACCACCCGACTAGGCAGCAAAATGACAATCACTCACTGTCCCTCGACCATTCGGATGCCGTCAAATGATGAACATTCGCGTTGTCCATGACGAGCACGGAATTATCTTACGGGTATGAGTTCATATGATTCAGCAAGATGTCGGGTTACTTTCGAAATTCAACGGCCGTCCAAGATCTGGTCAGGATATTAGTTAGTCTCTCATAGACAGACGCTACAACAATCTGGCGCTCGTACCTCGCATGTTGTAGATATTAGTGTTGCTGATGTCCGGTCAGGTCCGTTTTTTTGCCAAAAATGCGAACCCCGAACCTGACCTGGGGTCCAGTTCGAGCAAATCTCTGGAATCCCGAACCAGACATCGGTCCAGCTCAAAAAAGGTTCGGTTCAGGTTCTGAACAGGTTCGGACCTGAATGAACTGCAAAAGAATATTTTTTTCGCTGTTCTTCCCGCCTCCAGGTATTCGAACCCATGTACACACTCAGTTTTCAACAGATGAAGGGGTTCAAACATGGCTGAGACCAGATGGTTGCGACGCGAGCGTGTGCTACTGCGATGAACGATTTTCAAACTGCCAAATCATGTCAAAACTGCGGGCATAAAAATTTCACACACACCACAATTGTGTCAACATCTTGTGAAGGTGTGCTCAAATATCTTTTAATGTCCTTGCTATTCCGACTCCGAACACTAACCAAGATCCAAGAATTTCTGTATTCCGAATAGATAAGTCCTTCTGGCCCTACACGACCGCTGCAGTGTCGCAGTCAGTTTGGCGGGGGGGCACATAATACAGCCAGGACAGTGGCCACCCGCAAAACCCAAGATCTACTGCCAAAACTTTTATTATTTAACCTGAAAAAAGCAGGGTTCGCACAGATTCGAACATGCTCGTACAGGTCCGGTAAAAATCGAGATTTCTCGAACCCTGGACCGAACCTCAGGTTCGGTCCGGTTCCTAGCCATCACCTGAACCTGAATTCAGGTTCGGTTCGAGTTCGGTTCGGGTTCAGAATCGGTTCTGAACCTGACCCCGGCGACACTACAGGATATCGAGGTGAAATAGCCCGTTCAGGCAGATTGCAGGTAGAATGGAGTGCCTGTCAAATTTTAATGGACCTACATACATTGAACACAGTGATACTCACCGAATGCCTCGAATGAAATCATCAGCAATGTGTTAGAGGGTGTCTACTGTTTTTGACTTAGCTGTAATAGTAATAGGCGGTTTCAAAGTTAAAACTCTGGGCCAAACTTAAGGCCCAAATTGACCTTCAATTTGACCCACAACTTGCGGAGTCGGGAGCCAAGTTGGGGCCGTTATTTGTGAAATACCTGCTTCGGAATTCGAGACAAGTTGATGGAGGCTGGGGAGCCGAATTAGCCCAAGTTGGAGGTCAAGATCCGGTAGCTCTTCTGGGTAGTGCGGCCCGAATGGCATCTGGCAAACCAATAGAACTGCCTGTTCCAACTGTTGCCAGCGCTCAGATATGTCTAGGCGAAAAAAATGCAAGTCGACGATCGAATATAATGGAATAATACGCCGACCCCGTGTATTGGATTATATGTATGTATTTAAATATAGCAATATATTTCCTTTGGTATCGTATTCTTGGTCAGCACTCTCGCAGTATGAAGCAGTCTCACCTGCTACCCGAGCTGAAAAAAAAACAGAGACAAAAATGAGGGTTATGCCTTGTTTTCAGGTCCTGGGATCGTGATGCCAGTATCGAGCCTGCCGTCTTGCTGGCTCATTGTCGGTACCACAAACACATTGGTCATCGTGAACCCGGTTTCGTCGATTGACGGTGCGAAAGAGCACCCGAGCCCAACGCGGAGGTAGATAAGCACGTTTACGAGGCCAATGATGAGCGGCGCTAGGTCCGTTGCGATAATTTGCAGCAAGGAGCCAGTCTGGGTTGTGACGGCGAAAAATACCGCCCAGAAGCTAGGGCTGATATAAAGCAAATGGTCTGGAAATAAGCATAGAAAGACTTACGCCCATATCGCGGCACTTTCTACGAGAATCATGAGCACATACTGGAGGAATCAGTATATGATATTAGAAAAAAGTATCTGGAGCGGGGCGCACCGTCAGAAGACCACCGCCGATTGCCTGGGTCACGCGATTCGTTCTCCAGATTTTCCATGCGATACATGCTGCGGGATCGTCTCAAATTCCAGTTGAGTAGCTCGTGACTCGGATGTTACTTGCCTGTACAATATACATTGGTGCTACGGCCAATTGAAGTGAGACAAGACTTGCAATGGGGACCGGCAAAGCTTACACTGTGGTAAGAGCCCAGCCAACCGTGATCCAAGCTTGAGTGGAGGACACGTTGCTTTCGGTACGGAATTGAGTAAATAAATATGTGACAACAGACCCCGACGCTATTGAATCCATGAGAAAGTATTCAATCAGAAATTAGAGCTCATTGACTGATGACTCCGAGCCACGAGAGAACGGGGAGTATTATGACGCGTAAACCTCGGCCCCAGATGAACCATAACCGTTGTATCTGTTTACCGGTTGAGACACTGGTAATCGTAAGCAAGCACCTCAGTTGCAGCACTCACAATAATCGCATCCCCGATCAAATTGTTTAAAATCACAAGACTGCTTCTGACGGTCACCAGAGGGTCTACTAGGTCCGCGGAGGAACGAAAGACAGAGTGAATGTCTCCTGAGCCGCCAAACACCTTGAAGAGGTGGATAACACCTATAATCCAGTGCTATTTCACGCCTTGGTGAGTTCATAACTTCTATGGTACGCAGGACTACTTACCGCACTGCAAATTGCCAGTATGGCTATTGTGGGGATAACAATAGTATTCCACAAGACCGCACTACACGCAGTCGGATCCGTGTGCTTTGAAAGACGGAGGTAAACGGCCACGCAGAAACACACGATGAAAATGCTATAGAGAAAGGTTTCTGCAATCGCAGACAGTAGGATGACGGATGGGAATGAGAGCTGGGCCATGGTAGAGATGGACAAGACGTGAGATGGTCAATTTGCAATGTTTCAATTGGCAGAGATGAATTCGGCAGTTGCCGTAGACTACCATAAATAAAGTTGCACTAGCCTTTTGGGGCAGCCCATTTATTTCCGTTTTGTCCGGGCCCTCAGCCCCTGACGGCCAGTCCCAATCTACTTCCGGCAGCGCCGTTTAAGACGCCGTTGGGGTTGGCAGGGGAAATGAACAAAACTGTTTTCCCCCTTGCCGCAGGCAATACCGCACCGAGCGCGAGTTGCATTCAATCGCAGGCCTCAAGGTGCGAGCTATTGGAGTTTTTTTGGGATCCAACTCACGGAGCCTCTGCGTATTTTTCCAGCGTTTTGAAGTCTAGACATGACGCAAAGGGGTTCACAATTGGTTTCCGTCGTGACAGCTCACGCGCAGGGCCATGGCTCTTGGCAATCGGGGCAGGGAATTATGCGAAGGATTATGGCAGGACTATCGGACTTATCTTTTTGAGATAGAGTCCATGTGGCCACGGTTCCCTCTGGAGATGAGGTCCATAATCCTCTATAATCCTTCGATAAGCAACCCCCAGGCGATTATGCGAGGGATTATAAAGGCTTGTGGATCAAAGGGATTATCACCCACCAACAAAAAATGATGATCCCTGCATAATCCTAGGCCATAATCCTCCGATAATTCTTCACTCTGACTGTCCCTGAATACGAAAGGGCTAGGACCGCCGAAATTTACCACACGGCTACCCCATCACCTTAACGCGCCGCGAAGTTTCGGAACATTCATGGATTCACAATGTTTCACTTACTGCGCTCTATAACTCCGACCAGTTAATAATCTGCAAGATTTCGTCAAGCCCCTTTAGGACACGTCGCCGGTGTGGCCAGCAGGTACCCGCGCGCGTTGCGTTATTCACTACAGCTCACAAGGCACTCGGGAGGATAGAAGAAGAATGCATTTCAAGCCAAGTGATTTAAAAAAAGAATTAGAACTACGCCCCACGCCGGGGAAGCACGGGAACCACATGCAATGCATCCTTCAGCGCCTGCTCGAGCCTTCACTCAGCGAGCAATGGCGGGAGGGCAAAACAAAAAGAGATTTGGAAGGACAATAGTTCAGACACACGTACTCGACGACGACGATGGGTTTCCAAAAACAAACATTCGGTCAAGCACTGCCTGAGAGAAAACAGCACACAACACCTTTGAAAAGGTATCGACGACGTACAAGGAGATTCAAGCTGATGGTCATGATGCCGGGGAGCACCTGTATCTTGTCGCAGTTCGGAAACCAGCAGGGGCGGGAGTCGAACCTGGCATGAATTTTATCGCTGGCCTCGAATCAGTTCCGAGGAACTGTGAGCCTTATCTTATCACCAGCGCATAAATGTGCGTGATTCAGGTAAACAGCGATGAGAAGATATAATAACATCAGTTCCTCATACACCGAATTCAAGCGGGAAGAGAGGATTCGTCAAGTGCACGAGACTCGAACGAGAAAGGTTGGGATGTTCGCTTATTTTATTGGTCGAGTACCGCACTCGGCCGAGCGGAAAAATCGAGCGGTATTACTTTGTGAAAATCCAGCCAGTGCCAGCGATGACTTGCTTCTTGCACGCAATACTGGTGACTTGAATCGAGATGTGGAGGATCCTCAGGTATCCAGCCGCGGACAAGGCGAGCGCACGCCGGCACGGTGGATTGTCTGACAAGTTCAAAGAATTAAACAACGAGAGAAGGAACTTTAAGCTCCGTAGCCACAGGTGGGATGAGTTTATTTTGGTAAACCCGTATTCGTCCATCTTGAGAGCTCATCCATATCTAGGCGGTCAAGTGCGCCGCAGAGATTCCAGTTTGCAATCGGCACTGTATCCAGCGAAAATGGATATCCTTCATGGAGAGGGTACTTTTGAATCCCGAGTCGGCATGCAGAAAGTTCTGGGTGACCGTCCAGAAGTCGCAAGCGATTTAGAGTCTCAAAATCAAATTTCCTAGTCCCCGACCGATCCATGGATACGAATTGCGACGATTTAGAACCGGAAGCTTGACGAGCCGAGGAGAAAGGGCGGAACATACGCAGACAAAATTGAGGACTCGTTTGGATGGCGGTGAAGAGCGAGCCGGCGGACGCTGCAGCCAAACAAGCGGACCATTCCCGAAAAGGCAAGAGCGCACGCCGCAGTACACCACAGCACTCTCATTCTCTTTCTACTGTCCTCTACGACTACTCATCCAGTTCATCGAGGGGTTTATGTCTCCGGGCTTCGTTCGCTAGTAACTCATTCGACTGGAACCCACGACGGCACAAAAACGACTATCGATCTCGCTTAGATTCGCCTCAATTCGCCTCGAATAACGCACTAATCTCTGACTGACGACACGCCCAGCCATGCCGCCTCCGCCCACATCCACACCGCCCACCCGGCCCGCAACCATCTCCGAACTCGCCACCGCCGCTGCATCCACCGCCGCTGAGCCCTCCCCGTCCACCGACCTCAAGAATCTCCTCCGGCGCGCAGATGCCCACCGCCGCGCGGGCGGCGCGTACATGGCCCGCGCCAACAGTCCTAATCCTACAAATCCCAGCGGTCCCGGTGCCGACTCGGCCGTAATGGTAGGATTGAATTTGGAGCGCGCGTTCATCGAGTACGCGAGGGCGGCGACGCTGATTGTGGAGACGATCCCTGGGCATCGGGAGTATGGCGCGGGATTGACGGCCGAGCAGAGGACGAACTTGACTGCGGTGCGTGTCTTAGTCCTTCTGCTCTCTCTTGATATCGATGCTGATATGTCCGCAGAACGGCGAAGACATCCTACACAACCTCGGCCGGCTCAAAGCTGCGCTAGTGGAGCGTTACGAACGCTACATGCGCGGTCCCGGCGCACGCACTGACGCAATACCAGCATTCATGGTCGCGTGAGTCTTTTCTCCCTTTCACGCTGGTTATCATTCTGACATTCCCGCCGTATCCATCTAGCCAGCAACAGCAGGCCGCCGCATCCACAATTCCCTCTACACAACCGATTCGACGTCCCTCCCAGCACACGCAGGCGCACGCACAAGTACACGCGCGCGCCCAACAGACCGTCGCAGATGAGGCGGCGCAGTGGCGCGTGCAGAGGGAGGAGAGCATTAGGAGGGATGCGGCTGCGGGGCTCGCTTCCGCGGGGGCGTACGCCTCAAGTGCCTCCACTTTCGCGCGCGGTGCCGGCGCAGCGGCGCCGGGCGGGCCGACGCCAACATACCTCTCCTCCGCCTCCCAAGCGGCCGTGGCGGCTGCTACGCGTGCGGCGAACACTGATGGGGGTGGGCCTCAGCCGGCTGCGGTGCCCGTCTCCCTCGCTTCTGCGGCGAGTCAGCATCAGCAGGGTGGGCAGGCGCAGTTGAGCGCGATTCCTGCGAGTTTCGGGTCGGGGAATAACGGAGGGTCCTATGCGTACCCGAGCAGCGCGGGCGTGTCCTTTCCCCACCCGCAAGTGCAGACGCAGACGACGGGCGGGAGTTACGCGCCGAGTTATACCTCCAACACGAGTGGGAGCCCATCGACGTACACCGCACCCTCGTCGTCTTCCGTCAGCACGACGTACCCGACCACACTCGGCACTCCGCAGAGTATCGCCTACACCCACAGCAACGCATCTTCTATGCATAGCACAACACCGTACCCAGGTCCGATGCCCCTCCGGCCACCCGGTGCCTCGAGCTACGATTGGGAATGGGACAGCGCGAGTGGGACGGATGATGACCGGTGCGTCTTGTCGTTTTTTTTGTGAATCAAGTCGCTCAATGGTTCTTCCCCTTCTTTTGCACTCGCCTCCTATCCCTTTTCGGAAATGACAAAATGGGTTACGTACACGACATCCAATCTAATCTACCTATCATCGACACATCCGCCTCTCCTCCCACCGCCTCATCGCTCGCTTTCTGCTCCCCACACTTGATCGACACACAGACCGCCCCCCCACTCACATCCTCCGATCTCATACCCCGGCGCGGGGGTGCCCTTCCCCGCGCCCAACGCGTCTTCCTCGTACTCGCCGTCCTATACCCGCAATGAAGCGCCGCGAGGAGGAGGAGGAGGACAGGGAGTGGAAGGGCTGGAACGGGGGATGGGGAGGTTGGGCGTGGGGTCGGATGGTGAGTCTTTTTTTTTTTTTTCGAATTGAATGTGGGCGAAGGGGGGAGGTGCGGGAAGACGATGCTGGTGTGCTGGTGCTGAGGATGCGCGCACGCCGATGGGGACGAGCTCGAAGGTGGAGATCGCCGTCCTTGACGAGCGTGATGGGTGGTGCGGAGGGATGGTGCGCACAGAGATGAGGTGGAGATGCTCGTGCGTCGGTCGACAGTGTGGATGCGCGATTTGCACGACGGGGCCGAGCTCGAGGCTCAAATGCAGATGCGCGCCAGCGACGGGGCTGTGTGTGCATCGAGGTACTGGTGGGGAGATGGGTGGTGTCGCGCCGTTATCGATGAGCGCTCGAAGGTCGAGGAGCCTTGGGAGACGCACGATGGCGAGGCAATGGCGGGAACCTTCACGGAGATGGCTTTCGCCCGCGGTTCCAGGGAGTGGAGATGTGTCATGGGCTCGAAGTGCAGATGTACATGTTCGCTGCTGATGATGAGCGCGCTGCGGGGAGATGGAGTGCCGTTATAGACGAGCTCGAAGATCGAGGTGCAGAGGCCGTGGATGTGCATCTGCAAACGGGGTGCATCCAAGAGTGGAGATGCGCGCGCGTTGGTCGACACGGGTGGCCGAGGAGAATGGGGAGACGCGGGCCAGCGATAGGAGTGGGTGTGTGCGTCCAAATACTAGTGGAGATGCGCATTTGCATTCCGCAGGTGGGTGGTCGACGCGGATCGTAGAGATAGATGTTGGGTCGCTATCGGTGAGCGTGGAGGTCGAAGATGCAGATGCAGATGCGCTGGGTTTGTGCCCGACGCTCGGAAAGCTCCATCGCGCGAGGATTGGCGGTGGAGATGCGTATGCGAAGAGATGGGTGTCCTGCGCCAGTGCACGCATTGACGTCCATCGACTCTACTTGACCGACGCCCCGTGCGTCCTCGTCCTTCCCTCCATCCGCTCCGCGTTTGCTCCACGCCTCGTGCTTACGTGGCACCATCTCTCCTCCCTCATCTTCTCCCTTCCCGCCTCTTCTTCGTCCTGTTACTGACCCATCACCCCACAGCTCCAATCGATGGCCTCCCCTCCTCACCCGCGCACGCCTCCACAGTCGCCTACCCCTCGCTCGCGCGGCACATGTCGAGCCACCAGCGCACGCAGGGCTACGTCCCCGGTGCGTGGGGCTCCGCGCTCCCGCCCGCCGTGCCCGCCTTTGCGACCCTCGCAGAGGGGTCGACGTCCGCTGCGCCCTCGTACGAGGCGTATGCTCAAGCCCAAGGGGCTCGAGATGCAGGTCAAGGTCAAGGAGGAGGGGGATACGGACGCGGTCCGGGGCAGGACGGAAACCTCGCGGGCGTCGGCGCGAGCAACGGCTGGCAGCCGCCCGCGCACCCACAGACCCAGGCGGCACTCGGGGCTGCGCGCGCCGCGGCGGTCGCGCCTCCCACGACGGTGCAGTACAGCACGGCGTTCTCTCCGCCCGCGGACCCGCGTGGTGCTGCGCGCGAGAAGGAGAAGGCTGCGCGCGAGGCGGCCGCGCGCGAGGCGGCTGCGGAGGCGCGGCGAGGCGAGCAGGAGGATATGGAGCGCGAGCGTGAGCGGAGGAAGAACGGGGGCAAGCCGCGGCTGAGGACGGTGCTGCTCCCGCATGCGACGCTCCCGCGCTTCCTTGCTATCGCGAGCGGGAATACGGCAAGGAATCTCGAGACGTGTGGGCTGTTACTTGGGAGGGAGGTTTCAAAGGGAGAGTCGGGCGCGAGCGCGAGCGGGAGTGGGAGTGGGGGGAAGACAAGATATGTGGTGTCGACGCTGCTTATTCCAAAGCAGCATGCGACGAGCGATACGTGTACGATGGATGAGGAGGAGGGCGTGTTGGGATTCACGGAGGAGAGGGGGCTGATTACGCTGGGATGGGTGAGTGTTGTTCGCTGCGTTTTCATTTGGGTGTGTAGAGTCTGGCGACTGGGGACTGGGTGGCGTTGTAGAGTGGGGTGTTTCGAGTGGGCCATGGCGATGCGCGTGTGGAGGTTTCAGGCTATTACTATGCCAGGTCCGCGCCGCCGTCACATCGGCCAGCCTTCTGGATGTCGACGACCTAAAGGCGGAAATGCTCTACGTCCAAGGAGATAGACGCTCGTTATTAGCGCCCGATAGGATTAGGGTTACTAGACGCCTTGCCATTCTGACAGCATTCTTTTTATCGTCACGTCCTGACATCCGATCTTTCAGATCCACACTCACCCCTCGCAATCGTGCTTCATGTCCTCCGTCGACCTGCACACGCACGCGAGCTTCCAGTGTATGCTGCCCGAGTCGTTCGCGGTGGTTTGTGCCCCCAAGTCGGATCCCAAGTGCGTTATTTCCTTCTCTGTGCGAATTATCCCTGCCATTTTTCTTCCCTCTTTGGTTACTGACAAAACGATCCACTGACATACCTTCTTTTTCGTCCAGCTTCGGCATCTTCCGCCTTACAGATCCCCCGGGGTTGCAGACCGTGCTCAAGTGCACCGCGAAGCAGGCGTTTCATCCGCATCCCGACGTGCCGATATATACCGTAAGTGGATCCCCTCTTGTCTTGACCTTTACCTCTCCATCTCCCCTACTAATACATTTGTGATTTTCCGCCGCAGGATGCAGATAAGGGCCACGTGCAGATGCGGGATGCGGCACTCGAGATTGTGGATTTGCGGTAAGAGTCGTGATGTAGTATTTCTGCGCTAGAGCTTGATGATGAGGTTTTTTTTTTTTTTGCATACTGTTGTTGTAACAATACATACCCAGTGTATTTATTTTCGCATTTGTTCGGATTGGTGCGGTTTTGAGTTTTGTAGGATAAATGCGTGTACATCTACGGCCGTATCCTTGTCATTTCGCCTCTGTACCTCTGCTGTAGCGACGCGTCCGTGGTGCGATATCACCTCGAAAATCTCCCGAGTATTGTCGAGTACTTTCGATCTTTCAGTGATGATCTAGGATCCCGGAGAAAATAGTTTTCCTGGGTGTCAATGTTTCAGCCAATGTCTCAGGCAGGAAGTCGGGAGTCACCGCGGGTATTTAACCTGTCCATCATGATTTCCTGGCTGTACGCAGCATCCAGTTCCGGACCCCAGGACCTTCTGAGACGCGCGGACAGTCTGAATTACGCGGTCTCGAAAACATTTATTAGGTACTGTTATTGAACGGTGGGTGTATTATGCAAGTTGCTGTACAGAATCTGAGCCTGTACCGTAGGATCTAGAGCCATGACTTCTTATCACTGTCTCGCAACACTGTTCTTGGATTTAGATTGGGTCTGCATTTGCAATTTCTTTGTTAGACCGCTCAAGGCTGGAAGCAGAGGACTCACGAATTCGTCTTCGAGGTGGACAACACTGAGACTGTCAATGCGATGCGAGAGTGGGTTGCTTTGCTGAGGAGCGTAGGTCGAGTCCAAGTATAAAATAGTCGAGGGATAATACACGCTCTCTGTCTGCTGCGTTTCAGGCTCCGTGCTAGGTGCAATGACGGAGCGGACGTAGTTGCGCGTGTTGAGCGTTACCAATAAGCTGTTTGTGTAAACTATCGTGGCAGGTCAGTGGCGGAGTGTACACACTAAGACACCGGAAGCCTACATCGACCCTCTGTGCCGTAGTTCGTCAGAAGAAGTCAACGAAAAAAGAAAAAATTGCGTACGGATAATGGTCCAAAACATGTAAATGAATGTGTGAGGTGCAACAGTCATCTGCGGCCCTTGAGCATTAACGATGGAGCGAGCTTTGATAAATAAAACACAAACGGCAATGCATGCGGCAACGGAGCAGAGGCTGGTTGGCAAACCTTCCGGAGAGTAAGATGCCTTAAGACGGAGCGAGACAGACTCCAGCACACCTGTATTGAAAGCGAACGCAATCTGTCTAATAATCAGATCCAAAACTTCTCGTAAAAATAAAAGAGCAAAAGTCGAACCAAGCGGTTGATGAGATCGTTCATCTTGCTGTCGCCCCTCTTCAAGATGTAGAGGTAGTACACCAAGAATGCGGAGATCAGGACATTGGTTAGGGCAGCCGCGATGTTGCACGCAATAGTCAAAGTCTTCCAATGCCCATGAGCGAAGCCCGGTGTCATGAAAGTCGTTACTCACCTTCAGGCTGGCGAGCTCAGAAATGGTCGAGAGTGGTAAACTGTGGGCATACCACATGTGAACAATAAGTCGAAAACGGATCTATTTTAGAAGTCGCACGCCAGAATAGATTTCGCTGTAGAATGTGTCAATGTATTTGCAACGAGAATCGGGTCAGTGGAATGCCGACCAAAGTAAGCACCTGAGGCGTTCAGTAAGACGGATTAGTGCTGGAACGCCAGATCGAAAAATATTTTGCACCGGAAGATCCGATGCTAAGGAAAGCCTATCGCGAGGTGAGTTCAATAGGAAACGGGCGATCGTCGGAATGACGAACAATGAGTCCGCTGGCGATCCAATTCCCATCGCTCACTAAAAAATCAAGGTTTGAGTCGCCAGAAAGAAGAGGAGAAAGGTCATTACGGCGATAAACACGACGAGCATAGAAGCTGTGCAGACGGTCAAGACCCGCTTCGAAACAAAGGTGCAGGTGCACGTACAGCTGAACCGGAACTGCGATCATATCCTTGAAGAATATTTGGATGATCAAGGTGCTACTGACCAGTCAGAGCAGAACCGTCATCATGATTGAAGACAGACCTGAAAAGGTGGTTCCGGACTGAAGGATTTCCAAAGTTCGTTATTGTGTAAGAGTATACTGGATCGCATCCAGTGGGCCAACTAGTGGATGTAGAAGGAACAAAGAAGACGGACCGGAAGCTGCGGGCTCCAGCTAAGTAAGGAATCGCCACCCATGAACTCGCATACACACCTGTTGTGAGTGCCTGTTGGGCTGTATCACACACAATGACGAAAGCGACCTAGATGGAACGACTTAAATTCCAGAATCGTGGCTGCACCATTTTGTTACCAGAAATTTGATACACCTTAGGTCATTCCGGTACGTGCGGAAGTAGTACCACGCCTGAAGGCACCCCGCTAGGCGGACATCAGCAGCGTCAGATGAGAAGGAGCCATGTCCCTACCGCCGTAGAGTCTGGCCAGAATTTTTCAATGCGCAATACGAAGTGAGTTCGCGGCACTCACGCTGCGGATATCACCACCGTCTGGTAGAGCACACCGAACCTGGGTATGGTCATTCTTCTCGGTATTTTGTGAGCTCTCACAAGGGACTAACGTGTTATCGAGAGTCGCCATCCCAAGACCACGAGGTGAATGGGAGTAGCAAGCAACGCCTGAGCCTTTTCATTCATCCCACGATTTAGCATTGCATCCGGAGGCAACGTGATTTACGTGGTGCTTCATGCCCGATCAACATTGAGTCTCAGGGTCGGGCGCAGGGAATGAAAAATCAGGGACAGTATCCCTGATGGTAACGGCCAACTGGGCGGGTGAGGTAAGGATTAGAATGGCATTAACCGGAAAGAGATAAATTGCTTGCCTTACTCTCCAGAGCGACGAACACTCACCCTGGGGAAATATCACGGTCATGTCCAGCATTGAGTGGAAGGAGGCTGCTCTGCGGACACTCCTGGGGAAGATACTACGGTCATGTCATCTGACATTGAGTGGAAGGAGCTGATCTATTGGCCGCGGCGAAGAGCAGAAACATATATATGGATCCCTCACAGCACGAATGCAGAACACCGATTGTCGCGCCCAGGAATAGCCAAGGATGTCGGAGCCAACCTTTCGGGATCCAGGACTAGCGCATTACGGAACGGATGGTGACCCGCCGCGGACGAGGGAGTGTCAGTTTCCGTTTTACGCTCCCTCAGCTGTTTGAACTCAGCTGCATGAAGTTTCCGAAAACGAAACTCGAATTCCTGAGCCCAGGCACATTATGGAGAGGGTACGGTGAATGTGGTGGGCCATGCGGGCTCGGTGAAATGGGAAAGTATTTGTGAAGCTATGAACGGGATTTGGGCTGTTTGTTCTGTACGAAATGGGTTATAAGGGCAAACATTTATTCCAAAGTAATTACCATTCGCCAGCTGTCAAGCTCGCAAGGGAGGAAACAACCCGTGTAGAGAAGTTCCTGCATTATGAATAATTAGCAAGCAACGATACAACTCTGCGCAGAGCCGAAAGGTTTGTTGAAGGTTTCGCATATCGTTCTAAGGATTTTTGTTCTAAGGATTTATATTTTCGGTAAAGATAACATTGTTCACAGCATATCTATGTTTTGCCTGATAGGACATACTCCGAATCTGAAGAACACGTGTGTCAATCCATGTACTCCTCAACGTGGACACCAGACTCACGATTGACTTCCCCAGTCCGCCGCTTCCCGACGAATCGTTCTGCCCTGAGCCAGAAATCCTCCCCGCCATCCGCATCTGTCTCCCAATCCTCCAAGAAATAGTAGTTCACGACCACAACGACGGCCCTGGCATCATTGGCAAAGTACCGGCACAGTTCCCGCGGGTCCTTGGCGTCGGCCTCATCGTGGCAAGAGAGAACAAAGACCTCGAGAAATCCGCATTTTGCAAGGATCCCAGGGAGGAGATCAGAACCGGCCTCGGTAAACCAGTTAATCGGAATTGCTAAGTGTGTTAGAGAGGGAAGACATTCCAAAGTGACCCATATATTATCGGGGAGCCGCTCGCCAAAGGTATCGAGGTGGGTTATATGATTCAATATCGGACGACCAAAACCGACCCCCGGAGGACCGAAGATGCACAGATTTGTCGACAGGCGAAGAAGCGCCGGCATCGCTTCGAGTAAATGAAGTAGTGTTGGGTCTGGATGTGTGTCAAAAATGCCGAGACGTTCAATCCTGCTACAAGCAGAGAGAATGGACGCTGTGTTATCCAGTGAGGAGATGGCGATCGAATAACCAAATATCCCCCAAGATTCCCGGACTTTGGGATGAATGATCCTGCCTGAATAATGGCCAGTGGAAGATAGTATAGCTCCTGAGGGAGGTTTAAGATTAAATTCTGCTAAAAGTTTCATCTAACTTACTTCCAGAATTTGAGCCCCAGTCACCCGGTTTCAGTCGTGAGATCTTTGGCAGCACTCCTCAGCAACAATTCTACAGCATCATCAGAAGATTCCATTTCGGAGACACAAGAATCTGTCTGTGCACAAACCCGAAGGCCAGGGTTGCGAGAAGTAATAAGAATATCACCATGAGTGCAGTGAGGGAAGAAGCTGTCGAGATTGATCTTGGGGTCATCAGCATTGTCAAAGAACAAAAGCCATTTTCCATTTTTGTTCCTCAGCCACTGCAAGGCATCCTGTGAACTGCTGTAACATTTCGCAGTTGCTATCCTCTTGAGAACTGCATCAATTGTTTCCAGTGTACTTGTGTCAATGAGAAAGATGTCCGAGAAACTGACAAATAATGTTTCAATTCAGATTACAGTGCATGGGGTGTTAGGAAACTCACTAGGATGCCGCAGATTCAATAAACTTTAATGCAATCTGTGTCTTTCCAGCACCTCCAAGTCCGTGCAACAGGAAAATATGTTGTTTGCCTGAGTCCTGTGTGAAGTATTGATTCACTTGATCCAAGATCCGCCGTCTCCCTAGTGGTGGGAAAGTTCGGTTCAGACTTTCGGTTTGAACTTGAATCGAACCGAACTGAACGAGAAGTTCAGGTTCAAGGTTTGCTGAGTTCATGAACCTGAACCGAAGTCCAGGTTCGGAGTTCAAGCCATTTTTTTATTTTCTGAACTGAACCGAACCCCGAACCGAATTACCATTTCCTTGAGGGATATGAGGCATCTTGGGGCGTACTTTGGTCGCCATGGCCTCACAGATTCAATGGTATAACATGTTATTCATTCATTCATTCATTCATTGATCAATTATAGTGCTGCGGGCCCTTTAGGGCCCATGTCGCACTTTACAGGAGGCTATGTAGTAACTGGCTGGCGTCGCGGGATACGTAGAAAGGGGGGCAAGGAGGGTGTGGATGGATAGGCGCCGAGAGTATTGTAAAGTTGTAGGCAATGATAATATCGTAACAAGAGCGTTTTCGTATCAGATGTTAAGTAGAAGAGAAAAGAGAGAAGAGAGAGAGGTAAGGTAGGAGGAAGGAATGGAAGGGACATTACAAATCGTATCGTGGAAGGCGGCCCGTGGTGCGCACGAATGCGAGGACCGGGGCGGCGTCGTTCTTGGAGGAAAGTAGCTTGCCTCCTCTCTCCCTCCGCAAGCTACTTTCCTCCAAGAACGACACCGCCCCGGTCCTTGCATTCGTGCGCACCACTTAAAACACCTTGTGAGCGTACTTTGGGTATAAATACCTATTGGGGTGTTGATTGGAATACAGCTTCAACACGTGGTTGACACTTGGTTCAAATATATCTGGATTATGATTTCAGTAGTCCAGATAGTCTGATTTACCTTCATGGATGATCAAATGATATGCCCTGTATATACACAGGGTCTACTTTTGTTTTCCTTGCCTTGCATTAGGACATTTTCAGGCGGGGGCAAAATCTGGGTTCAAACCGAGTTCAAACCTTAACCAAACCTGAACGCGAGTTCAGGTTCAAGGTCCGGCAAATGCCCGAACCTGAACCAAAGTTCAGGTTCGGAGTTCGGAAAAAAAGCCTCTGAACCGAACTGAACCGAACTTTCCCAACACTACGTCTCCCTTGAAATATTCTGGACGCAGGCGGACAAACACTGATGTGTTGTGTAACTTGGACACCAGGAATATCTGAGGATTTCTGGGTAAGAGATCCGCATACAGTGCAAATAAAAAGAGTACTGGGTGCGGAAATGGCCAAGACCAAGAGAACCTCGTGAATTTGCTTCACCGTGAAATTTGTGTCATTCACGATGAAATTTGTGTCTATCCCTGCCAAAAGCTACAAATCCTCAGAAAAGGTGTGTATCATGGGAATGAAGATATATACCACAAAGTTTGCCTGTGGTTCTTGGATCCTCATTCGATAACCTATAATTTCGTCTGCCACACTTGCCAACTTGAGTACCTCCTTCAAACGGCCTCTGAACCCACGGGGGCTATTTTGCAACTGGGCCACTGCATTCAGGACCTCCTGCAAGAGGCTGTCGTAAACGCAGTTAATGCAGAAATTGTTTTATGATGGACTTCATGCACCCTTCGAGCTCCAGGCAACTATGCATGAATTTAACAGCAGCTTTATCCCCGTGCATCGCGATCTGCTCTCGCACAATGGCCATGATTCCCACAGTATTCAGACAAAGCTCCTTGAGGTCCTCCTGATTTTGCTTGATTTTCTGAGTGCACGGGTGAATACATGATCCCGGAATGAATGCAATGAGAACGACACAGACCTTGACTGTCTATAACCGTGCCGAAGACACCTTTCACATACGGGAAGGGTATGTCACAGTGTTTGCAAGCAACAACGCGTTGGAAAGCCAGTCTGCGCTCAAATGAGGGTTTCGTGCTGGAGTACTGGGGGAGGTGCTGGCAGACATGGGGGAGGACAAAGAGATGTTGACAGAGAGGACAGAGGGCTGTGAACAAGTTGACCGCGTGGCGATAGCTGTTAGCTTTTAGTTAATTAACCGGTGCTCGACAGGCGCTGGACGCTTGATTGAGTTGACCGGTGAAGACTGTGAAGTTAAGATGCCGACTTCACAGTAGAAGAAGACAGCAAGAAAGGTTTCGGGCCATCACGAAAATGTGGGAAACCTTTTATGACCTGTTATGGTTCGCCATGCCGGATACGGATGCCAAGGCCTTGCAAGGCTTGGCCAGCCTTGTACTACCTTTGCAAGGTACTCGTCAGCCTGTTATTGCCCTAACAAGGGACTTAACAGCCTGTTGTTGCCTTTGGAAGGTGTTCGTCAGCCTGTTATTGGCATAGTATGATTGTATGATATTACAAGGGTATAAATACGCAGTACTGTATTCGGCACTAGTAGAAAAATGAAATAAAGTAAAGTAATTTTATTCATTCGGGGCCATTGAGAGTCACAGTGGGGCGTAGCCTTCGTCCACCTCATCCTCCAACTCACCCGCGCCATCCTCGGGACCAATATTAGGTTTGTCTTCCGACTCTTCCTCTTTCTCGTCTCCCTCACCACGTTCTGTGTCGGACTCTGAGCTTGTGCTCGAGCTGGATGAGGAATCGTTGTTGTCGGAGTTTTGGGACAGCAATGATTTAGGTCTATCCTCAAGCAGATCCGGTGTCCGAGGTGGGCTAGGGATATCTAGCTCCTCATCAAGCTCGTCGTCGTCGTCGTCATTGTTGTCTTCCTCTCGGACTCGAACTCTGAGCTAAGTAGCAGCGACCGTTGGGGGAAGTACCTCGCCGATTACGCATGCTGTTCCATGTGTCGTTCTACGCCGATGACTCGGAAAGTTAAGCGAGTGGTCCGTGCATAAGGCACCATCACACATAAACAAGTCACAACGTTCGTTTTGCGATCACGCCACTCCTTGCTCTCTCCCCTCACCACCCCGCCATCGGCTCCTCTCGCGCAGCCTTCAACCATTGCTCCGTTGCTCTCTCCTTCCACCACCACCATCATTTTACTCTCCTGAGGCCCTCGACCTACCCTTCCGCGCTTACTGCGACGAATCAATGAATCACCTGCACTCTTGCGGCCCTCACCACTGCCGTCGACTTACTCTCTCGGTGCCCTCAATCTACCACTTGCCTCCCTCACGCACCACGCAAATCATCCCTTCCAATTCATGCTCCCTTCGAGTGGAGCTATCGAGCTCACTAGCACGCTCGCTTCACCTCAAGACGTGTTGGACTGACCCAGTCTGCGTATCTCTTCAAATCGTTTGTATGCTTCAAGCCTGTACTTTCAAGATTCCAAGAAGTCTGCCGCTGTATCTGTGGGGCTGCTGTACGACGCCGTCAATCAAATCAACCGGAACCGCAAATCAAGGCGTCATCACAAGAACTTCAAGGAGCAACCGTCTCAATCCCATCACAATTGCGCTTATCTGGTTTTTCACGCTCCATCAAACCCGTGCATAGGAATCGAGTCGTCAAAATCAAGGCAAAGTCCCATGTTCTTTCCCTCGAGACCTAGGCTGCCGCTGTTCAAATGGGGCTCGCTTCATCTTTGCTTCCCTGCTCATTTGCTTCATCCCTGGAATCGTGTTCCTGTCTATTGCACTCATTTGTATATTTTCGAATTTGTACTATTGAATAACATACTTGCTTTTTACTGGATTTGCCTTGAGAGTGATTTGAGTAATGCCAAGTAATTATATGGGCTGGCAAAGCGTAATGGTCTCGTACATCCGAAGCAGCCTTCTGTAAGTTCGTCAGCCTTTCAAGCCCTTTTATCGCCCTTGCAAGGAATTTAGATCTTTGGTAAGGCATTTTGTGTTTTTCACCAGGCTACCAAGCCTTGTATGCGTTTTGGCCCTTGCAAGGCATTGTATGGCCTTGCATGTTTCTCCTGGTTTTGGTGATGGGTAACTAGAAAGTTAACCGACAGGCTACGGTACGTGGATTGGTCGCGGTTCGATCGACTCGATCGGCCGGTAAATCCGACCGTGATTGTGATCTCGGTTACAGCATAACTCCCTCTGGACGTTCTCCGCAAGCTCTCCACATGCCTCTCCTTGCTTTCCTCTTCCATTGGTACCCTGGCTCTATCTGCTGGCCTGCTCTCAAAAAAAAAAACAAGAGTTTATACTACTTACAGCAGTTTGCGGTACATAAGGCGCGGGCCTCTTTTTTTTTTTTTGACATTTTTGGCTAGAACAGTCGCCACAGCCTCAATTTTGATCGGATTACCTCGGGAGTAGGCGCGTTGGAATCGCGCTGAAAATCCGCAGGGGATGGAGTACCGGCTTTTCTGATGTATTTACATAATGTAATCTTTTCAAAAAGTTTATGGTTTTCACTAGAACAGCTGTAGCACACTGAATACTGGGCCAAATAACTTAGTTCTTGGATATGTTGTGTATTGTAACTACCGCCAAGGGATGGCCTATTCCCCCCGGCAATATCATCACTTATACTCATTTAACACACACTTAATCGAGGATGATATTTGTGTACCATCATAAGCAGAGCTCACTATGCGGATTTGGTCAAACATCTATCTGTTAGCCTTGCAGTCCCCTAGCAATAGCCTGGATGCACAACATATCCAAGAATTAGGTTATTCGGCGCAGTATTCAGTGTGCTATAGCTGTTCTAGTGAAAACCATAATTCTTTTGAAAAAATTCCATTATGTAAATACATCAGAAAAGCCGGTACTCCATCCCCTGCGGATTTTCAGCGCGATTCCAACGCACCTACTCCCGAGGTAATCCGATCAAAATTGAGGCTGTGGCGACTGTTCTAGCCAAAAATGTCAAAAAAAAAAAAAAAAAAAAAAAAAAAAAAAGGGCCCGCGCCTTATGTACCGCAAACTGCTGTAATTCTTAGCTATGAGTTTATGGAGACTCCATACATAATTACCGTGTTGATAGTTCATGTATTGGGAGACTGGCTCTGCCTTAATTGCTAAATTCAAGTGCACTGGTATTTTTATAGTCAGGCATCCTTCGTTGAGCGCTTCAAAAGGAATGAATCTACTATTTTGAATGTTTTGAGGCTGAGGAAACGGTTTCCTCTTTGGAGATTCACATACCTTGGAAATAAAAGGGTTACTCAGCAGGGTCCAGTAAATGCCCGCTAGTTTTCTCCAAAGGATCTGGGCCTTCATCGACGTTCCAACAACGCATCGGCCCATACTCTATGATGTCAATGGATTCAAGGGAGCGTAGATCCCCTTATATTGGGTCGCAAATACTGGCTTTGACCAGACATATGCTAATTCTTTCCCCCAACTACCTATGGATGGTATAAATTTTCCATGGGCAGTTTTTTTTTGGCCGGCGGCCATCAGTAAGACTCTCAGGGGGGAACAACATGAATTATTCCACCTAACTGCAAAACCGTAGAGTGCTTCCACAAAAACTTGACTTCCGCTCGTTGACATCACTTACAGTCGCTTACAGTGCTCCAGTGCCTGCAGGTGTGGAACACTGTGCTTCAAAAGGAAATGCACGTTATCAATTGATCGTGAACTTTTTGAAAGTACCCTAGGGTTTTGCAGTTAGGTGTCATCAATCTTCTTGGACACTCAAAAGATAAATCCTGGCTATCTGTATACTGCTCAGACATGGTCCATGGACCACTCTTGGAGCTTAATATTTATCTCTCTGTACCAGATATCTCAGCAAAATACAACCAAGTCTTTCCAAAATAGGTAAGTTGTGTCTTGGCATTGGCTGTTAGCTGCTGTTGCTCAGCTGAAATCGAACCACAACCAATCCGCCTAGTCTAGACAGGTGCTTGATTGAATTGACAGGTCATGTTACAATGATGATGACTTCACAGCACAAGACGGCAGCAATGTTGCTGGTTAGTAAGTAGAAAGTTCGCCAGCAGTGCGAATTGGTGTTAGTCAGTAAATGCACGAGGACAGCGACCAACACCGCCCAGTACCAACCAAACTGATGTTTGGGGTTACAGCTAATAGCAGTACCGAGGGCACGGCGAAAAAATTTCCCATTTGGGATGTTTTCAAATAATTACCCATAGCTCGCCCAATTCTCAATGGACTCTCTTAAAAATAGGCTAGATCTGCTGGACTGATTCATGTGGAATTAGTGACAGAAATAAACTTGCAAAAATGTTATATAGTGGATGAACTTGGATGTTGGGCTCATTTTGGGTTGAATACCACCTGGCAAAGACTTAAGAACAAAGGAAAATTGATGAAACTCTTTGTTTCAGGACAGCTGAAAGTGCCGCCGAAACAAGTCGTTTCGGTGCGTCTTTCAGCAGTTTCAAATACACATTGTCTCTTTCTCTCTGACTGGGCTCCCGAGAGTGTTGGAATAGTTGGAGGCTGTGCGAGCATCGGAGCTCGGTCAAGCGTGGGAATAGGGTCATTCAGCATAGTCGGGATGACTGATGTGTCCCCCATGGATGAATAAGCAAAACTTATAGTATAAAAGCAGCTAGTATAGTGTCTGTACCTCAGTGTCCTGTACCCATCTGTCCTATTTAATCTTAGGGCAATGAACCCATTTCTTCACAAGACGCTATAACCGTCTGGGGGTTTCCAAACCCAGATACACGTCGGATCTCTCGCGCTATGGGATCGACAATTCGGAAGTCTCCATCTCGGAGCACAAGACCTCACTTAACACCCGAGGCAGTCGTGGAAAGTCATCGCGTCGCGATGCCGGCTTGATGCCGTGATATGATGTAATGCCGAAGAAGCTGGTTATCCCTCGTTTGGACTCGAGGATGAATTGTTGGGAATCCCTTGCTTGTGCGAGGATGATCTGTTGGATATCCCTTGTTTGTGGACAAGGATGAACTGTTGCTGTTGGAAGTCCTCGCGTAACCGGGGCAAGTCGGAAGTCCTCATCCAAATGGGGCATGTGGAAGGTCGTACATTCTTGTGCGCACGTCTAAACGGCCGAAGAATTTTGTGGAAGGATTGATCAGAGATTCAGGGAGTGGATTGGGAACAGTAGGGCTGCAGGGAGTGCTCGAGCTCCTGATGCTCGAGGGAGTGTGTTGGAATAGTTGGAGGCTGTGCAAGCATCGGAGCTCGGCAACCGCGGGAATTGGATCAGTGATCAAGGTCGGGATTACTGATGCGCTGCCCGAGGATTACTCAGCGAGTTCACTAGTATATAAACTGGTAGAATACTTGTATGTTCCTCAGCGTCTTGTACCCATCTGTCCTACTTAATCTTGGGGCAATGACCCCATTTCTTCCGAGAGTTCATCTCTCGGCAGTCCTTTCGTACTTTGCTAACACTAACAGTAAATCTCATGCCCAAAAGGGTGTTTGCCACTTGCTCTTTTGAGGTCGGTTTTGTACTACATCGAAACATTAAGTAAAGTATTCTTTTTTTTCTTGTCTACTGAAACACCAATACTGGTTACCCTTTTGACCTAGGTCAGAAGTTTGCTTTCCCCAGTGTGAGAGCTATTAATAGCGGCGCTTTGAAAAGGCTGTATCCCCAATGTCAACACTGTATAGTTGAGGCACATATGCAACTGTTCCTTACATGTTTGAATGTCCCCGGGGGGTGAGGTTGCCGAGGATCTTCGAGGCTGACCTGAAGAAAGAAACTTAGTATAGATTTATGGCAGTCAAAGAAGTCATCCGACTTGAACGGAGGTGTGAACGGTGCGGTGGACATCTTTTGTTCAGGATTTGAATGCTCAATTGGAATGAAATAGGGTGAATAACGCACGAATACCGCATGAATCGTCAATATTCCAACTGGTTAATGTCAACGGCCTTTGCTCTCCGGCGGACGCCGTTCCAGGACCCGAGGACATAACGGTCGTGGAGAGAGACTTCCGGATATTGAGATTCGCAAGCTGTGCAATGGTCAAAAACGTCCCAAACCGATCTAGATACGGGGAGGAAAAAGCGGACCAAAGTGATGACATAGACGCGTCCAAGCGGGAACAAGAAAACCCCAGCGACTGTGAAAGCCAAATGAGCTAGAGCACACTGCTAATCCAACTCGAAAAACAGACGATTGCTCTCCGGGACGATGTAATACCTGGATCATGATCCCGTATGTTTGATTGACGACCTGGAGTAGTTCGGTGCAACTTACGAAATTAGGGCCGCCCCGGCCAGCGTTGCGGCCGCAGCGCCACTCTGGATTGTTACTGCGGTCAGCCGATCGAGTTTACTGATGATATCTGAGCCATGCAATTGGTATAGGATTTGCCATATTGCGCACCCCTTTGTCTCTGTCAGAATACCGCTGGCCTTCCTGAACTCCCAGAGCAGTGCTGACGTGATGCCGGCGTCCACAGTGACTTCGGTTACAACCCAGAGCCTAAGTGAGTTAAAATTGCACGAAATATGAATGAACGGATGAATTGCAAAAGGATGGAAAAAGACGGACGCTCCGGGAATCTTTATCTTCAGGCGGTCTTTGAAGGAGGGGTACAGCGCGACTATGCAAGTGGATGCAAACACACTGCCAAACTGCACAGTAGTACCGTTGGCATGGAGCGATGCGCAGAAACAATAATCTGCATACCGCGATGATTATTCCGAGAGACAGGACAAGAGGAATGAGCGAGTTGTGGGTACTGAAATTTGCTGAAATTGAGCGAACTATTGAGAGTAATGGATGGAGCATGTACAAGCGCCAATATCGGATGACTAGAAAGCCTTGAACCAACGCCGCCAGCACGCCGGTGGTAAAGTTATTTAATGGGATTGGCTAGGCAGTTGTAGCTAAACCATACAGAATACATGCGAAATCGGCGTACCCAATGTGTGCTGCTCAGGTACTCTAGATCGCCTGCAAGCATCCAGTAGGCCATGAGTGGGAAGACAGGTCTGAGACATACCGGCATGTGTAATCGTGTACTACATCATAATACAGTCCTGAGTTGTTCAATATAGTAGACTATGAACACTCACGAGGTACACGCAGATGTAGTTACTGACGGTGGACACGGTGTCAACAAGCAAGGCAACCGTGACCAGTGTCTGCAAAAAAATGAAAACTGGGTCAGGGCAAAACTCGGCTGCAGGTGTAAAGGATTCACCTTCAACCTCCAATCATCTTTCTCAAAATGGCGAAAGTAGTACAAACCCTGGTAGACTTCGGACATGTATAGAAGCTTACGGCCAAAATCAGGTTGCATCTGGATGCACAAAAAAACCGCGGCTTACGGAGCTGGCCCAGGTCGCAATGAGAAGGCACCTACGGGCCAAAATTAACTAAGAGGCAGAAGAGCACGACAAACCTTACCCGGTAATTGTGTCCAGAGCTGGGAGGGACATTTGAAAGCGTGGACCGAACTGTCAATGCTGCCGTCTTTGTCATTAAGTACCCAACCAGGGGCCGTGGCAGCCGCTTACGGTTATCGGGTTATTTCATTAATCACTCTCTGCGAACCGAGTTATCGGCCATCCAAAACGCCGCTTTACGTACTCAGAAGGTGCGATCGTGGTACAGAGGGAATGAACGCCAGGCGCAAGATATTCTGTTGTCGAATGGACCACAAAATTTCCAGCACCTAACATGCGCTCTCCATTACGCTACTCCGTCTGGAGCGATATGTAGACTCGTCTGAGGTGACTCAATTGAATTTGTCCTCTTTTAGGGCAAAAATGGTGACCAAGGACCCCTGACTATTGTGTTCCAGATGTTACCCTGAGATCCGCAGTATTGGTTCGATAGTTTATCGCCTCTGCGGCCATTCCCCTTGTGCGCCACATGCCACATCTCGGCTTTTTTTCGGGATACTGTACTATTTCGACCAAATGTTCAGGTGACGGTGACACCCGATTTTTTTTTGATGTGCCTAAAATTCGCTATAATTCAAAAGAAAATTTATTGGCCACCTCGGTCGACGAAAATCTAAAAATAGTGAACATTTGGTGGAAATAGTACAGTACCCCTAAGTTGCGCCACCCTTAAGGCCACGTATGTACTATAACTGCTTACAGTGGAGGAATGACAAGAAGGGTGCGACTGATGGCTAGTGCGACTCGGCTAACCCTCGGCTAATGGCCGATAGTGCGACTCGCGCCCATCAATGGGATTCGGCTGTCTATAAAAAGGCAGTGATATCAGTGATGGTGTCGCAAAAATCCTGCTTGGAATTCAACAGCTTGTGTCCAGTTGCAGGCCGGTACACGGTCGTAAGGTTTTTACCTTTACCGGCTTGAAACAGATAGGTCGAGTCCGTATAATCCACCAAAAGGCCTAAAAGCCGCCGTAATCTATGGTCGTGACGTCAATGCCCCTATAAGCCTTTGAGGTAGTCACAAGACATTGCGGGCTTGCTTGCATGTACCTTTTATGTACCAAAATCCAGCTCAACAACAGCGGTTCCGCTATGGCCGATTGAAATAGTGGGACTGGTTATGGCCATTTATCACATTTCTCGGCAATGTTGTTGGCTGCCATTGCGAGATGCCAGGTCTGGTGTTGCCGAGGTACGGTTACTTAGGCCTAGTAATACACTCGGTGCTTGCAAACGGCTGATGAGTACTGGTCGGCATCGAGGATTGCCGACGGCCGATGGGTCGTCAGTGGAAATCGATGGCTTCTGGGTGTCTGCTCGAAACCAATGGAACCAGTGGTTTTTATTCTCAATGGTTTCCAATACTTCCGCAGGAATCAGAGCCGCACCCAGGTCTAGTTTGCCCAATAATTTCTTCAAGTCAAATAGCAGGTTCTCTTGTTCATGCCCGCACTATCCCTCGTCTACAGACTTGTTGTTCCAATTAGCATTCAAGCCAATCGGGGAAATGTACAGAAGCCTGTATAAAAGCCGGCACAGACAAAACAGGGTCCAATAATTTCATTCAAATATAGGACGCTCCAATTATTGACCAGGATGATAATGGATGTATGCATGGGCTATTTCGCTTGTTGCATGAAAACGGCAAATCACAACCTCGCTCCCACTCGTAAGTATCCTCGTCCTCAATCAACTAGGGTTGGCCAACGATCGATCCAGTACATAAAGCCCCCCACTGAAGTCTGAAAATTTCCACCACCACCTTGTGTAGATCAGAATCGGTGATATAGTTCTGCCCGCAGGTCGGAAGAATGGATGTCGCAGATGTTGGGAGGACGAGACACACCTGCACAAGCACTACAAGGTAAGAAATTTGATTAATAACGAGCCGCACCACAATAAATACCCTACCCAGTCCTTGCCGTGGGAGGAATCCACTTGTGGAAGATGAGAAGTCGTCAGAACGAGATAAGGGGATCAGGTAGCGGAATGAGGGGCATAAGGATGGGGGAGGAGCGAGTACCGGGTGCGACAAAACAGATTATATAGAAGGGGTGTAGCAACACAAGGAAGGAGAAAGAGATTATGTGGTGCAACTCGGCGTGCCAGCATCCTAGGAGGAAAGAATGAAAGAGGGATTAGAGCTACGGAGGCCAGGCGGATGGAACGCAGGGTCGAGTTGTTGCGTGGTCGAAGGGTTACGCCCAACTGACGAGACGAAAGGAGAGTAGCAAGCGTCATGTACATCACTAACCGAGAGAGCAAATCGATATGGCTCGAATTTGGAATCGAAAACGATCAAAACGCGGATGAATGCGAAGCGATTCAGAAAAGCAAAGGAAAGCATCGAGACACCCCTCGGTCCTCTGCCCAAAGCCGTCTCCACATCTGAATACGGGATCCTCACCTCACGGTATTCAGTGTGGCCCGCATTGTTTGCTATTCAGAAAAGTAAGGGAAAGCGCCAAAATTTAGCGGCAGCGAATGTTACACGCCTCGTCTCCGCGTACATTAGCTGCCCAGTCCCGCGCCTGTCATCAGAGAATTCATTCGCCAACCACAGTTTTTTTGAATGGTTGAGTTTCATCGGCGGCAAAGTCGTGAATTGGTGTTGGGTGAAGGTGAAGAAGAGCGGTCGGTGGCTGTACCTGGATTAATGATCGCAAGCGCCATCAAACGACTCTTGCTCCGAACACCGACGACGTTTTTCGTGGCCTACGTGCAGACGTTGGTACCTGCTATTGGACTCGTTAAACCTGCTCGCGGAATTCCATATCGAACTCGGCACCCGAATCACTACACCGACGCAGCGTAAGTTGTCTGCGGCGAATCGCTCATCATGCTACATCCTAAGGGACTCGTCCGTCTACTTGGCTTGGAATCATGACCCATCTCTTTCGTTTTTAGGTCCGTGGCGTCACTCTGACGGATCTATCGTGCTCCGCATTGGCACTCGGCCATGCTGACAGATCAGGCTTCTCTTTGTACCTTCCCCACCCCACCCTCTGCGGGCGACTCTCTTGCTCCTTCCTTGGCTTCCTCTGTCAATCTTTCTTGTCTCTCAATGCCCATCCGCTTCATTTTTACCATTCATTTTTCACCTCGGTCTTCTCGTCTCCCGTCTTCACTCATTTTATCCCTTTCCTCGTATCCCACGTTTACCACCTGTCGACTCCAAAGCCACACAGGTTTCGCCCCATGGCGGTTCCTGCACTACGCGTCGTACTCGTTGGGCCTCGAAATCCTTCAGCCAAGCACCGGGAACAGCGCACCACTGCGCGCGCACGCGCTCTGAAGCAGATTTGGGCGTACGGCAGGGTATTCCGGAGCATAAAACCCAGGTAAATCGTGCGTGTGCGGCCTCCTTTCCTTTTATTTTGAATATCCTTATTGGGCTGTAAAATTGGCTGCCCATCAGAAATCTCTCGTCGATGCTTGGAGTGTGTCCAGAGCACGTGGAGGCGAATGCGGGGGCGCGGCTTGGTTCAGGTCAGTCTTTCTTCACTCTCTATTTCCTGACCCACTCAGTTGTGTGCAGCTCGCCTTGCGCGTAAGACCCCGGGCCGACTAACGACATGCTGCCCGACTCAGTTAACTACCCGGGTTCTCAAACCACGCCGATACGTCTTGATGCGACCGCTCGAACAATTCGTTCATATGGTCTAACCCGTGCTCTTCCGGTCTCATCCCCGCTTGCGTCCCACCTCCGCAGTCGATATTATCTTTAAATTTTTTCTCGCACCTCACGCTGGTTTTCATGTGTCCCCTTGGCTCGAATGTGCGTCTCGCGTCGTCTGCGTCTTCGCTGTGCTATATTACGAAAGCTTCGGTGAGATGCTCCCTCTATGTGTAGGTTAATAACTCACCATACTCATATAATCTATTCATCAGCAATTATAAGTATCCGTGGTGTGTCGCCGCAATCCCGGCGGGTCGCAATGTAAATGCCAGATCAGTGATGATCCGCCTCTTCATTGCAGTGAGTTTTCGTTATTTCCCTTCGATTTGTGTTTTTTGATTCAACTCTTGTGGATTCTGCGCTGATTGTCTGATATCCACTACTATCCTGGCTCTACCCCAGCATTACGGTGTCCATTCACCTCATCCGCCGGTGGATCAGCCATATCTCCCTCGGGACACTTACTACTGCCGGTGGCTCAAATAGTTGCAGTACGGATATTCATTCCAGTGCGTCTCATTTGTACTTGTCGTATCTCCCGAGTCGGCTTAATTTATACCGACGACGAATCGTCAATATTCAGGTTGCGCCGCAACAGCGCCACGGGTATGTATGTTGCTAACCGGCCATTGACGTCCGTCTTCCAGGTTCCGTTGCTCGCATTGTTTTCATGATTACTGGCGTTGAATGCACCTGAAGCGTCTTCGTCGTTAATCCTCCGGGTTCGATTCTAGGGTGGTTCAGGCTCCAAGTCTCCTACGACGCTTTTACCCCACCCGCTCGGTGATTCGTAAAGGTCTTTCAATTCATTTTTTCATGGACGTGTCGTGTGCCGAGCCGGAAAAGGTCCAAGCTAATCATGTAATACTGTGACGGAGAGCTGGCGGCTAGACAGTCGGCAAGCTAATTCCGGCACACGGGAGTTCTCGGGGCGTTGGCGCGGTCAGTTCTAAAGAGGTGAGTGGCGTAATGATAGTATTGACCGAGGGACTAGCTAGAGACACTACAGAATTATATACTACGCTAATCAGGGGTTACGAGTCAAATCGAGTCAAGACAAGATAAATGAATGTGGTATTCTAGCGATAACGATCGCGCGGGGTCGGGCCAAGGTAAAGTCAAGCAAAAATAGAAAGAGTGTCGGGTTATGAGATTCGCAGCAACTCACTCGTTACAAATACATACATACTCGACACCAGCTTTCGCGTCAGAGTCGCGGTCAGATTGGCTGTCCAAAAACGGGAGATCCTGGGTCTGCCTCCAGGGGCCGTAATGAATGTTCTCTTGGTTTCCCCGCCAAACTGATTTTTTTCTGAGTTGATTCATTATATCTCCGCATTTCACGTTGATTCATAATTATCAGGATCCCACTCCCAACTTCCGACCACTCTCCGATGGCAAATTCCCCCAATCGATTCACATTGAAGTCTTCTTTCAGCTAACTTGAGGTTTTGCAGCCGAAATTGGACAAAACCCGCTCTGTACCAAGTACATAAATATATCGGCGCCCGCCCAGCTTTAACGGCATCAAAGTGACCCTACGCATACCTGTAGGCGACGTCCGAAATGACAATTTTGTTGCCTGGCTTCCCGCGCTCGTGCTAGGCGAATCCGCCGCAACCAATTTAACCTAAGCCAGGTCAGCAACGGCATGCAGCTTGGGCACAAGCTCTCTATTGATAGTACTGTGAGATGATGGCACTGAAGCTGACTTGCAAGGCGCATGTCGCGAGCGGCCCGCCGTGCTCTTATGGCATCCAATATTTGCGGCGCGGTGATGCCTTATTTTTAGATTCTCCATAATGGGCGCAAAAGCTGTCACGCAGGGGCTTAACATCGCCTCTCACCATCCATGGACGACGAAGCCTATGCAGATCCTGAAATCGTCTCTATATCGAGCACAGGTGGCCAAGAATCCGCCTTGTGAGCGGGGTCTCCCCATTCCCCTCATCTTAACGTCTCACAGTCTAATCTAGCTATGGCACTCGTGGCATCTTTGCCGGTTCTAACCAGTTCACTGTGGCCGGCGGAAACTTCACGAGTATCACAATGAACTACTCCAGCACCCCGACTGTTCCGTCTGGTAGGTTCCTCGGGGAATCTAAGTTGCGAAGAGGCTGAATATTTTTTCAGACTTCAGGATGCTTCCGGTAGCCGATATAGATCTACAGCACGAGACACACCTAGACACTGGCACAGGTATTGTGGACCGCCGCCGCGGTGTCCGGCGCATATATTCTGCCAGAGTTGGAGGCCAAAACACAACTGTGGCTATGTATCAGGGACCTGGGGCAGAGGAGGTGTGTTGTGTCCTGATTTCTCGATGCTGTGTCCGAATAAGTTCTGTAGGAGTGGCGACAGGACATAGCCAAGTATATGTCGCTTCGGCAAGTGTGATGCAATATCCACTGCACACCAGCTCATTGTTCATTCCAGCCATCCGAATATTATCCAGATATCTGGGGCCGCGAGTTGCGGCGGGATACACGCCACGATTTTTCACGAGGGTGCGTAAAAGATGCATGGTTTCCTGGTGTTTTTCTTGATACTTGAATTAGAGCTGGTGCCTTTCCGACATTTTGTGGATCTCTATCAACATTGCCATTTCTCGACGGTATATATCTATGCCCACTGTGTATGTGCATCCGTTCCTTCGGATATGATGTATCCTGAATCCTCCAAAGTACATGGAGTTTCGTGTAAGAGGAACCGTACGCATTGTCTGTACATCGTTCTGACATTTCCGCAGACAGTCTGCGAATATTTCTTATACGCTTATGAGCGCCCGGTAGTAAGCTTTTTTTTTTTTTTCGTCCCGAACTCCTTACGAAGACTGGTTCAAGTGGGCGCTCGATTTCACACTATGGATACGTCGCTCGACTGGCCGTCTTTGTGCCGATCTGATACCATCGAACCACGACTCCCTCCTTTTCAATCATGATCTAACGGCCAGGCTCTCTCACATGCAGGGAGTTTCTTTGTCGAATGCAACGAATACGGTCATGGTCATTGACACCCTCACAACAGAGCAATATCAGGACATATGTTATTATGACCTGAGACAATTCCATCCCATCACCATTCCTACCTCCATGGACGTTCATCTAGGAGCTGTCATCTCGTGGCCTTCAGGTAGCCAACTCGAGGACACTGTTGAGATTGCATTTTTACAGACCACGGGCCCCTATTTTGCTTCTTGGGAGATTCAGGGATCGCCAGGAGAACTTCGAGTCGCTCGAGAGGGCTGGACCCGGTATTGATGCCTCATTTCGCCAGCCGCACCATACACCCTAATTCTGTTTAATCTCGAAGGATCAACTCAGGCGATATATTTAACCGTACTCTCAAACTACACCGCTTTGTCCGGAAGGGACAGTCCTGGCTTAGTCAAGCGAGTTACATTCTAAGTCACCTCAAAATTAGGTCCAATTTCGAGGATTATCGTAGGTTTCTGAACCCATCGCTGTCAATCATTTCTGATATATACCTGTGTCAGTTCTGGTGCACAGTATTGAGTTTAAGATCACCATTTCGGCGAGTACCGGAGAAACTCCTGCAGCTTTCTTATTTCTCTGCCCGGAGAACGACTTGCAAACTGGACCATCGTCATTCTGCTGGCCCGCATGCCCAGCATATTGGTCTCTCGATCCATCGGGTGTTGATCGCCTCAGCACAGAGGATACAACTGAGCTCGGATTGCCATCTTTGAAACTTCATACAAAAGTCGGGGTAATCTCCTGGGACGCCAGTGTTTACGCCGGAGTCCGTCAATTCCACGAGGCCAAAAGTTTTGATGGAGACAGCCAAGACGTCGCGCTACATCTGGGGCATCCACTTTATCAATTGACGAATGGGATTGATGTCCCATTTGCGCATGGTAAGTCCACCGTCACAACGGAGTCGGTCGGTTTCAACTGATCACTTTCCAAGTCGATGAAGAAGATTTGTGTGCCGGCGAAGATGACGAAGACGAAGCTAGCATGGACCTCAGCTGGTGATTTCTCATCGGGTACGAATCGACTAGTAGCCTGTATTTTGTTGCCCATTTTCCTCAGTCTGAAATTCCGGTGCAACAGACCTGGTGGCGAACGGTTTCGCTCTCGCTCGCTCATGAATGGCTCAGGATGGAGAGTAATAAAGCGTGAACGCAACAGCAACCACTCCTGGTTCGACTCCAGGCCGGGTCATCAAGCGGATCAGTTGTCACTTTTGCTATAATTTTTTTCTTCTTGAACCGGTTGAAGTGAACTTGCGTTCGTTTTACTGGCTCCGCACCGGGCTCGCAACACATGTAGGTACTATATAATATATTCAACAACTAACACTATACAAGGGTGTAAATGGTGTGTTTATTCGCCGACCATTGTTCGCGCTTCTGTGCCTGGGAATAGGCTTTTTTTGGTGACAAAAGAATTCTTGGATCAGAACAATTCTTACAAAGTTTACAAAGTTTAATTGCATGTGCGATAAAGCCAATTCCGAGCGCCCCATTCAATTTCCATGAGGGGTTTTTTTCTCCCTATTTCAGAACGCGAGACTCTAATCTCAGGGCAAGCAAACGTGTATGGATGGCTGTCACCCGAATATCGATTTGCTCTTTCGAGCTGGGAAGATAACAAGGTAGCCGCAGAGTCGTTCCAATACCCGATGGCATCCAACTCACTGGCAGTGTCGAAGAGCGGTAATATCCACGATTGACAGGTACATCACCAGCGCGTAAATCTTCCATCAAGTCAAGTCAAGTTAGTTATGGAAGATCCCGCTGATAGCCAGTGGCTGGGCGCTACGAGAATGGGACGTTGGCGTCGGGCGTTGGCGGCGCTAGAAGGGGAGCGGGATGCCGACGGTATCGGAGCTTGAACGCTAAAGGTACCTTACGCCCGCGAGTCGAACTCACTGCTAACGTCAACTTTAACTAACGCCCGCCTCGACACTTGCGAATAGCGGGAGCTACAGGCATAGTGCGTTTGAAAAGGTCAGGGGGCCCGCCAGGGTTAGGTTAGTAACCCACCTAACCCGTAGCCTTTGTCATTCGTGCGCTCGGTGGAACCATCAATTTTCTCCTCCAACGTGTGACGCTCGAATTAATTCGACTTTGACCCTCCCCGAGTGTACATCGCTCAGCGCGGGTCTCGGCCGCTTCTCGAGCCTCAAAGGAGCCTCTACGATACTCGACGCGTCCATTCTGAGGCGCGAACAGACGCTCGAAGTCAGTTTTTTCTCACCGACTCGATCTTGGCTCGTGTTGACCATTCTCTTTTCCAGGTCCGTCAACTCCTATCAGAGCGGCTTGAGGCTCCCGGGCACAGCGTATAGCATCCCTTTTAAGCTTCTGGTAAGCTTCCGCAAGCTCCTGCAAGCTCCAAACCGAGCTGATACAAGGGGTGGCGGGCACAAAACTTCCGGACCAAGACTACCCAGAACCTCCCTGTCAGGACCCCGGGAACCTGAACGACCACCACCAGTCGGCAATCACTCGGTCCGACAGATCCGTCCCAAAAAGGGGAAGTCTGTCTAGCATAGATGATATAGAGCGAGCAGGTATTGGGTGACAAGCTTACGATGGGCGCTTCAGAATAAGCGGGGACATTCAATGTATTGGTAGGGCTCATGTTTGATACACAAGATATATTCTGGCCTGTTGTTGAAGTTAGAGACGAGAAGTAATCATAATATCACGTTAAGCTGTCAACGATAAATGCTGCTTCATCTAATAGTTTAAACAGTCAGAAATATTCGATAAGAACGCGAGTCACATACTGTTGGAGCGCACATAAGGGAACGAGTTCGATTTGCCGTGCTTTGGAATAAGTTTGAGCACCGTCCCGGTGTCAAGTGAGCTGGACAGCGTCGAAACAACAGCTGTGAGATCATCGTTTGCGACGGCCCACACATGTTGGATGTGTCTCGCAACCAGCGGATCCCTGTCAGCCATCGGAAGATGAGTTATATCCTCGATTTCGGCATTGAGCGGATGTAGAAATGCGCCAGGAATTTTTACCGTAAGCGCCTTCCGAGTCCCAGCTTCAACACTGGATTGAGGGCCCTTCAAAGGTTCGAATTTTGCGTAGTCGCCTGTCCACAGCCATTTTCTGGTCGTAGAAGTTGCGCTGCCGTCCCCAATGACGAGAACATCCCGAAGAATAAGAGGCTGAGCCGTAATTGTGACCGTAGATTCCATGAAGCCGAGCTCTTCAGTGTCTATCTGAGCGAGACGGCGTTTGTCTTTCATGATAACTGTGACTTTGACCACAGCAGCAGACACAAAATTACCGGTCCGAATCAAGCCGACACCGATGTCGCCAACGTTGAAAGAATGGTCACCAGAAAATTCTTGGTGGTTTGGGTTTGGTTTGCGGCCATCCTTGGTACTATTTATGACTGGGAACCTGGCCACCTTAGAGGTTTGGGCCTGTTGGTGGCCATATCGAGCGTCTCACCCAGGACTTGTGGGGTCTAGAGGACAGGCGCGCCTCCTGCGAACAATTTAAGCCTAGTGGGGGGAATTTTGGGGACTTCTTCGTACCTCAGTGAATTTATTTCTGCCGGAGTTCCCAGTGATGGGGTACCTGGCCACTTATGCAACTATTGTTTACGGCTGCAGCGGTGGTCTTGCAGTGTTTTATCATGCTTATGGCTCATAAAACGTCCTTTTTGAATGCTATAACAGCACAAAGGACCTATAAAGCTGGCAGAGAAAAGTGTTTCTAATGTAAAGTATAAGTGCCGGGATCAGTCATGCCAAAGAAATGGGGCCCGCATATGAGCCAGAGCGCCTGACTGGCCGAAATAAGTTGCAGGAATGTTTTTAAGAAGTGAATTAACATACCTGGATATCCAAATCCACTCCTCTGTCATGCACCTGAGAACCCGACGTTTAGACTTTGATACCATAAATATTAGGCGGATGTGGTGTCCAACACAGACTGAGAGAGCTATCAAAACGATAAAATTATGAAATATGCTTAAAGCTGATGCCTTACATATGAAGACCAACCTGGACAATTGCTGGACTCGGAGGGTCAAATGTTCATTTGATATGAAGGTCGTCCGGTTACAGTCCTCACACTTGGATGGGGCTCGTTTTCGCGAGTCCACCGACAAAGGGGGGGGAGATATGGAGCCAATTGAATGCTCAGATGGAAGCCCACTGTCAGGGGAGAAGTACGAGCCCCCAAAGTCGTGAATTGATAAAGAATTGGTGGAGAAACAAGCAAAGTGGTAGTTCGGGGATAATAAATTAAATTTCCCACCCTGCAGCCCGAGATCATTCGCGACACCGCTTAACACCAACTCATCACTTTCGGTTGAAAATTGGCAAGGACATGCAGTATGGGTTGCATTTCACCCCCCGAGCATCAAAATCCCATATGGCTAAGTATCTAGTCTTATAATTAGCAAGTGGCCAGGTTCCTAGTCCGGCCAGGTTGGCAGTCACAGCTAGTATAGCAACGAACACGTAGAAGCCGACTAACTGAAAGCTGGCGGTAGTCCGAGTTGAACAGGGAACTGAGTATTGAAGCTTTGTGGAGCCGCTTTGTTGTGCCGTCTTCCAATTTATATTCAAGCCAATCGTTGTTCTGAGATCGCTCCGCAGACGCGGATGGGAGAAGAGAAGATGTGGGGCTTTGGTCGAGTGATTCGGCTTGATCTTCCTCGGGGTCTGGAAGAAGGTCTTCGAATGAGATGCTCGGCAAGTCCTCGAGTTGCGTCATGTCCCCCTCGCCATCGTTGATCTGTTCGTCGTCTTCCTCGTCATCCGAATCCGAGGTCTCGGGAGGCGTCGGAATGGTAGTGTCTGGTGGGTGGAAGGGGCTATAATGGAGCGGTCCTTTTCTTTTGAAATCCCGGGGTAAATTCCACCGCCATTGGGACAAAGGAAATCGACGCCTTCGCAAGACAACACCTCCTCAAAATCGAAATCAATACCGTGCTTCTCCAAGACTTCTCCAGCAGCGTGACGGCCCGATCTCCAGACTGTCGTGTGAACAACATTTTTCACCGTCTGGTCGCCTGTGAAATAGGTGGGATTGACGTGGTCAGCCTCTTTGCCGGACCAAGATCGCCGAATGTGACCCTGGTGCCACTCCGGGTGCTCGTCAAAAATTCCCTGGGCATCGGCCGCACTAGAGAGTCTCTCCGAGAGTTGCAAGGCATCGAAATTTGAATCGTGCGACTCAGTTCGAACCTCTGCAAACAACTCTTCGAGACGGTCGCTTCCGATTTGATATAAGTAGAAGGCCTGCTCGGGATCCAATTCCTGCTGATTCGAGAGGAACGACGATCCGTGAAGGCGATAAAAGACGAAGGCCATATGAGCGAATTTGGACAGGCTCTCGAGGCGTTGAGATAAGGTCATTTCTTGAGAAAGAAAAGCCTCGAGAAAGGCATTCCACATCTCACCGGCCAAGGAAAAAGCACGGCGAGTGCTTTTTTCGGTGGGATTCAAACTTGGTGAGTCGGGAATACCTTCAGCGCCGAGAGAAATAATCGCCTTGAGGAGCTTATAAGCCCTTGGAACGTTTTGGTGATCTGCGGGGTCAACCAAGATCGCAACCGTCTGGGGAGTTTCCTCAGGCAGTCGTTGCAACCACTTGGTGAGGATGGACCGATTAAGAATCGTTCCAGCGATGACTGTCCCTTCTTCGCTTCGCTCCGAGGTCCCTACACCTGTGGAGAATATTAAGCAAGGGTATAGCACAAATATAAATGACGAGACGTTCTACGACATGCTTCGGATCTGGACCCATGACTGCGTCACCTTTTCCGCATTCAAGGTTGAGGCCCTGACACCCGGACAGCTTGAGATACAATGGACTCGATTTGTCCACGGTGCGCGACATTAAAACCTGAAAGAGACCTTCGCGGAAAACCGAGCCACCATCTGTTGAAACGATGATGAGGGGACCATTATGCGGCGCTCCGTGAATTTCCCACTGCTCCATCGTCATCTTTAATAGAAAAGTGATTCTTGGCGACCGTAAGTGTCAGCAGGAACCGACGATGATCTGTGCCTTTGGTCCGGAGATCTGGACCGTGAATTAGAGCATGCACGGCGCCAGGACCGAACCAATTCCCGTCCACGTAGGAAGGTAGGGTCTAATACGGTGCGCCGACTCGTATTTTCAGACGGAAGAGCAGCCAAGGTGGGTTGAACAGAGAGCGAGCCAGATAATGCAGCTATAGGCGGACCCAAGGCGGCGGCGGCGGCAGCCATTTCTTGGTGTTGTTTATTTTTAGCTGCTTGTGCTTTGCAGGGCTTCGAGTCGCGATGAGTGCGAAGCGGTGCCACAGAGTTTTTGTAACACTTGACAGGCTTTCCGCACAAGTCACACGGAATTAGTCTGTAGTTGTCACTCCCTACCGAGGAGTCCTGGGTCGCCACGTCGGGAGATGGTGTTTGCAGCGCGTCAAAACCTGGCGGCGTGCGTCCGAAAGAAGGTGAGTCCATTCCGGCATTGAATAGGATAGGATCACCGCTTGTGGTCGAGATTTGGGGAAATGGTGTGGCGGGCGGAAAAATAAAGCCGTTAGGCGACTCAAAGTCGAACCCATTTGCAAGGAATGTGGATCCAGGGGCCGACGCGAAGTCGAAGCCAGGGAAATGTAGGAGGGGTGTACTGAGCTCTGGAGAGTCGATAGGGGGTGGTGGGCTCGAAGGAGGTAACACGTCTTCGATTCCCATGGCTTGCGTCTATAGATTCGCGTAACGCGACGTGAGCTTTGACGTGAGCGAGAAGCAAAGGCAGGACGCGTTGTTTAGGCTTATTGACTTTGATTGATGCGGATCAAAATCGATTTGCAGTTCGGCAGTAAAATTCTCGTCGACCGTGGACTCGAAAGGTAATTCATTTTTTTATATTCGGACTCGCGGGCAAAAAGCACATTCCATGCAGCCTTTGGACTAAAGTAATACCAGTTGAAATGGATGAGATATGCAAAAACTTCGTCGAAATGGCTCTCAAAACTTATTTCCCAGGACCCCGGATACCTGATCAGCTCCCATCAGTGGGTGGTGATGGTCCGGAATTACGGTTTCCGCCACCCCTTGAGCTGATACTTGAGTTTTCAGCTTGTGATCATTTTTCATATCATATCATAAATTCTACCACGCCAGGCCTTCCATGAGGCCCGCCGACCATTAGCGTGCTTCGTGCGTCCGTCTTGAGCGCCGCGAGATTGCTCCAGGTTTTTTTTTTTTTACTGACCCTATCTTGACCCGTTTCGACCATTCTTCTTTCCAGATCTATGGCCTCTAATCTCAGCGGCTCCAGACTCTCGAGTGCAGCGTATAACATTTATGTAAGGGCAACCCTGGCGGCCCGAAATATCTCAAGAGTCCTGGCAGGGGGGATCCGAAGTCAATTGAAGTACACTACTACAGGAAGAAGCACACCTGGCAGGGGGGATCCGAAGAGGAGAAAGTCTAAGGATTCCCCAGCCAGGTGTGTGCCTATATACCAGCTAGGGCTAACTACGGGTTGCGCATGGTTCGTTGATGGCGTAGTGAACGGCAGTGATCCCGGGCGCGATCACATGCAGAGTGCCATGCGGAGTGCGGGGATCTGTCCAGATGGGGTTTGGCTTGGCAGGGGGAACGTCGGAGGATAGCGGAGGTCCGATCGGAGGTCGGATCGGAGGATCGGGGGTTGGAAACGGGGTTCCCCTGACATCACCCCCCCCTTGGAATGCGGTGCCTCGACGCATAGCTCGGATGTGGGCGGAGGATGTGGCGGGGTCCTGGAAGGGAAGGGCGTCGAAGTGGCAGCGGCGATGGCTCGAGGCTTCCCGGGTACTTGCGGTAGAATTCCGCGATAGCATCAGGGGCGAAGACGTCCGAATGTTTTACCCATTGATCATGCGAGTTGTCATATCCTTTGAACCGGACAAAGTACCAGAGGCTTCGGTAGCGCATTTTCGCGTCCAGGACTTCCTCCACTTCCCACTCGCTGTCTGCTCCGTCGGCAAGTACAGGCGGGGGTTCCTCGTATCCCAGACGACCTCCGAAGGGGTCAACCTCCCAACTCCAATTTCACCACGGGAAACACCGGATGTAATCGGGAGAGGCGTGGGGGAAGGTCCAGTTTGAACGCGCCACGTCCGATAACCTCCGAGACACGGAAGGGTCCGAGCCGGCGATGTGAAAGCCCCGGGGACGGGCGTGTGGTATGGATATCGACGCGTCAAGCCACACGCGATCTCCGACCTTAATCTCCGGTGCGGGGGTTCGCGGCGGTCGTAGTACCGCTTGTACTCGTCTTTGGCCTTGACAAGTGCGGCTTGGGCCTCCGAAACCCCCGAGGCAATCGATCTCGGAGTTGTTCACATCCTCAGTCGCGAGCGCAGACCATTGCTCAACCCCATCCGAGGGAGCGACCGGTGTCTGTCATGAACGGAACCTGCTGTGTCGACGAGTGGATGTGGTTGTTGTACGCAAACTCCGCGGCTGGCAGGAGCTCGTCCCAATCATCCTGCTTGTAGTTTGTGAAAAGCCGGATGAATTGGTCGAGTTCCTGGTTAATGCGCTCGGTCTGCCGTCGGTCTGCGGGTGGTAAGCGGTGGAGGTCGCCGGTTGAATCCCGATGAGACGGAACAACTCCCGAGTGAACTCCGCGACGAACTGCGGACCTCGGTCGGAGATGTAGCAGACGGGAGTTCCGTGGTGCCTCCAGACGTTCCGGTAGTAAAGGCGCGCAGAGCCCACGGCATCGATCTGCGTGTGACATTCCATGAAGTGCGCCCGCTTACCAGAACATCCGCCGCGACCATGATCGCATTATACCCGTGGGCCTCCGGAAGTTCGACGATGAAGTCGACGGAACGGTATGCCAGCGCTCGGGGGGAATCTCCGTCGGATGAAGTTCTCCGATCAGAAGTTTCCGGAGGGCCTTGGTACGGCAACACAGGTCGCAGGTGGCGACGTAACGGCCGACGTGTCGGGACATCTGGGGCCACCAGTAGTTCCGGAGACAAGCTCCAACGTCTTGAAACGGCCGCGTGCCCGGCAATCCGCGTATCATGGTGCTGCTCCATTATCCGACGCCGGAGGTCATTATCTCGGGGGACCACTATCTTCCCTCGGAAGTAGAGCAGCCCGCCCTCGACGTGCCACTCAGAGGATCGGGTGGACCGGGTGCCGCGGACCTTGAGGACCTCCCGTGCGGCGTGGGCAACGGGGTCTTCGAGGTCGGCCTCTCCAGAGCGCGCGTTCCGGATGTCTCGGAGGATCGGAACCTCCGGGCCGGCGACGATGAGACCTTCCATTGCATGGACATGGAAGAGTTCGGGACGGAGAAGGGTGACGTCGCGATTATCCTCCGAACCTCCGTGATCCGGACGACGGGAGAGGGCGTCCGGGTGACCCATGGAACTTCCGGGTTTGTGATGAAGGGCGAAGTCGAACCGGGACAGGTAGAGGGACCACCGAGCCTGCCGGCGGTTTGAGGG
>JARHKZ010000076.1:0-73921 GCA_029204075.1 Mycena capillaripes
AGATTCGGGTAGGTCGTTCGGAGACTTCGACGAAGCGTCGGCACGCATAGCCTTCAGAGTTACTAGTCCGCCCGATTGTTTTTGTTGGTCGCGCGCTAGCCAGATAGTGGAGGAACCGCCAAAACCCAGTTTGTGCATGATTTTATAGCGTCCGTGGGCAAATTCGTCGCCAATGAGGATCGGATGTAAGCCCCCGCGTCGATATTCTTCGACACACTCGACTTCAGCCAATCTCGAAGGGATGAATCGTGGTTCGTGAATCGTGGACATGTAGCGCAGTTTCGCCTTGAGGAATGAACGATGCAGCGGACGAACGAGGCTAGTCGTGCAAAAGTGGACGTGGCAACTCATGTGTGTACGAACGCCGTGACGTGACCAAGGTCACCTGGACCGGGCCGATTATTTGCCGGTTACACCTTGTCAATGCGAAACAGATGCACGCACACTGTATGTACACAAAAAGACCCACTCCTTGATGTCCTGCATTGTGCTCACCCGGGAAAATTCTGTTCAAAGTCGAAGTCAACCAAGGTCCTTTGACTATTAGAACTTCAGTGTCAACTCTGCCAACGAGAGCAAAGCAATTGTGTTTGTGAACGTAAGGTCCTTCGCTGCTACGCATTACGACCCACCGTGAGGCTAATACAGTACGTGGCGGGTCCATATAGTAACATTTTATATGCGCTTAAACAAGGACAAACCGGGACAAGGTACATGTGGATTCAGATTCTTCGAAAATGACACAGTACTAGACACTTGCATCAAATCATTCAATCTCGCGGACAGTCTCTGTGTCGTCGTCGACCAAAATAAATCCTTTCCCGGATTTGTACTTGAGCTCCCACATCGCAGGGTTCGGGGAGCCACTCGAAGGCTCGTCTGGGAGGGTGGTGATGTGGTCGGAAGCGAGGTTCCAATGAAGGGCGTAGCCCTTGGAGTTGTGTTTGGCTATCATCATCATCGTGAGCACGGAGTCTCCTGTAGGTAGGTAGGAACGCACTATCCACAATGTCGCCGGTGATGTGGGGCACGGTTTGGGCGTAACGGCCATATATCCTAGTTGTATTGTGAGGCTCTTTCCTACAAAATTGTGAGTACACAGCTAACGACTTCACGGTATATCGACACTTGCCTGATGACAGCGGTATCCATACCGTACGCCTCTGCAGCCTTAATCATCAGAGACTCGCACAGCTGCACGACTGCTTGAGACTTAGGCTTGCGGCACTTCCAGATAAGCCTGACTGTGGACATAGTGGAGTGGGTGACTGCCCGTCCGCTGATATTCGGCTTCTTAAGTACCCCGTCTGTCATGTTACAAGTTTAGAACTGACGGACCTTCTCCTCATACCGCGGCAGAGTCCTGGCCCGCGGAATTGTTGCCACTGAGTACCTCTGTTCCGCGATACCAGCTGACAGTTTCCCCGATGTAGTGGGTCCATCATCAATATTTTCAATACTTTCCGATTTTTCCGTAGCAATACAATTATTGGTCTCAGAAAAAGTCTGTACCGAGGCTGCCGCAACTAAAACATCTACTATTAGCGCCACTACCTCCACACCTGTAATTTTCTACCTTTCCGCATTCACAGGAAGCTGGCCGGTGGTCGACTATCCTGGATGCCGAATGCACACTAGATCAAATCGACGACTTCTGTTGTGGGTCCAACCTCCATTTCTCGACTCGAATCAGCCCCTTTTGACTGAAGTTGGTCGCTGCACGATTGACCCATGCTTCGTACGTTGTGGCCTTTTACTTACTGTTATATTCCAATATTCATTAGTAGCTGTTTCCTACCGTGCATTGTACTTCATATTATATTTGTTCTGAGACTTCGATGTATGACAAGGCCTGCCGTGGGTCCGACACCCACATCGGAAGATAGTCGGCTCCCATCCATTTCTCCGTGATTCGCTCGCCATCGGTGACTCCTCTTTCCCAAACGCCATGCCCACCATCGCCCTCATTTTCCGGGTGTGATGGGGGCCGCTGACGGGTTGCCGTCCCGCATCGTCATGGAGATCCAAAGATCTTGGGATGAATGCGGGCGCCCGTCTTCCGCTCGCGGTGGTACAGGAGCACCGTGCACTTTGGTTTTGGCGATCGGCGATCTCCACTCAGCGGATACTAGTAGTGTAGATATGATATACACGCCCATTTGAAACGGATGTACCCAAAACATTTTGATGAAAATATTTCAAGGATGTCGTCTCAATATCCTTGAAACATTACATCGTCAATCCCGGCAGTGTTTTGTGAGAACTATATTGTACAAATGTCCCGGCCGATATCGTCAGAAGATTGCACGACACATATGTCCCACATCAAGGCCAACATTTGAGACTTGCCCCAGGATAGTTGTTGAGACACTCTGAATTCAAAAGCAGTTATGATTTTATACTAATGTACTACACACAACAATATCATCGAAAATCTTACAGGTGCGGCGCGGACATCTTGCTAGGGATCGTCACCGTACCCGTTCAGGACGGTTGGACGGACGGACGGACGGACAACCGTCCCGTCCCGTCCTTGGATTGAGCCTCGTCCGAGCCCACCGTCCCGTCGACGGACGGCAGGGAGAACGGCTGTCCCGTCCACCGGAGGACGGATGGACGGACGGATGTTGGGTGTGAAGCTGAATTTCGCGCAGTCAGTTGCTCATGGCCAGTGTTATTGAGTGGGTATAGCCCCCGGTTACTTTGACGCCCCATCATGAAGTACCTGAGGAAGTAATCCCTGGTGTGAACCAGAACCAGTGGTTTCGCCAAGCGCGCATCACTTCTGTTTCTTGGCCCGGCAGAATACACACTAGGTGCTTTCTCTTGACACCCTTGATGCCCTGGGCTAAACAGACCGCCAGCATTTACACACTGCCGAAATTACCACGCCCGCTGCACGGCGTAAGGTAAGTTACCATTTTGAGAAGTTCGGGCGATGACGGCAGCATAGCTCAACGAGCTGAGAAGTGACCAAGGGGTACAAATGACCAACCTTGGGCCTTAAAAATGTCCTGCCAGGTAAGTAAAGCTATACTTACACTACATTTCATGCTTTATCTTCATACGGGCTTGAGGCCCGAGCTTACATGCTGACTGACCGTCCGTCCACCGTCGACGGCCGTCCCGTCCACCGTCCCGTCCCGTCAAGAGTTGTGAGAGACGCTGCCTCACCGTACCGTCGACGGACGGTCCACTGGACGGCCGGCTTTGGTGCCGTCCGTCGGCCGGGACGGACGGTGACGATCCCTACATCTTGCCCATATGGCAAGAATATCGTTGACGATGTGACGGACGCAGACAGGCGGGGATGCGCGTGGGGGGGAAAGCGGTCAACGGGCCAGGAAGCTTGAATTTGATGGGAAATATGGCTCTTGCACACAGGGAAGTGAATGCTTGCGTTGGAAACAGGGTAGCGACATGAGGACCTTGACTGGAGCAGACGAGACACAGAACATGCACAGGCAAAATTGAGGTGTAACGTGAGGTAGACTTGAAGCTTGGAATTTGCTTGGAATACAGCCCGCAGAATGGAGTACGTGTGCACCAAACGGAGTCGAGGTTTATGAGCAGGTTGCCCTGGACGAAGCGGGAATATGGCAGGGACGGAACGTGTGTGCCAGGCTCACTTGCTGTTGTCTTTGTATTTGAATATGATCCAGGTTCGCAGGCTGCGTGTGGAGATATCCTTGTAACGGGGATGCCGATGGAACGAGGGTGGAAGGGGAGGAAGAAACTATAAAGCGCGGAGGTTCCTTGATCTCGTACCACCATGTGTGACGCGGGTGTCTTCGCTCCGCGCAGCGCAAGGAAAGCGGTTGGCGGCGGGGTTGGTATCGTTTGGTCCTTCTAGGCCCCCGCGATACTAACCTCGACCACTCTGCTACAATGCCCCTCGAGGCACCTCCCAAATGTCGCCCCGTCGACCCCAAACCCGACCACGATCGGCGGTTACTGCCACACTGCCGCCAAGTGCCGCCACCTGGCGGCAGTGTTGGCGATCTCATCTGGAGACACAAAAAGACACTCCCAAGCATTATTGCAGCTTGCATTGATTCACTTTCAGCTTGGCAACTACCTCCTGGCCAGACTATATGCACGGGAAGCACAGACATTAGCCAGGGTTTCAGCTGATTTATACAATGAAGCAGGGGCACTCCGCACAGAAGCAATGGTCTGGATACAATCTGGAAACTAAAAACAAGGTGTGATTGTCCGCCAGTGGGCAAGAGACCTTCTAGCTCTGTGTGGCATGTCTGGAGCCAACATGGATCATGCCATTATGGCCTGGCAGGGACAGATTCATTTGTTGAAGTCTAAATATCATGAAGCACACAATGTTCAAACTTAAATTCTTCAAGATTGTCAAGTGCACATAGACTCCGCCCTGTAAAAAAAAATCTGCTGCAATCAAAACATCCATGGTGAGTCAACAGTTGGGAGCACACCCAAAGTTTATAGATGGAATATCATTTTCTCACCAAGATCTATATGTGCGCCAACTCTCATTTTTTATTTTAGGGAGGCCCCACCCATCCCAATGGGAAAATAGGTAGCTCCACACGCAAACCATCGCGGAAGTATTTCCTCCTCCTCTATACAAGACCAAGCCTTCGCTTTTCCTTCATACCACGCCCACAGAACACATTTCCTCGACCGCCGGCCCAAACTTCAATTTTTTTCGAGTGGCCTTTCGAGTTCACCTCTGATTTTCTTCTACGTCTTTTTTAATTTCCTTCAAACCCCCCGATATGTCCACTCAGCTCGTTGCCAACGTCTCTGCATTCAGCCCCCGGCCCCTCCCCCCCTCCCGTGCCATTGAATATTTATACCTTGGTGAATCTGTCTCCACGTCTATCTGTCGCAGGCGGACGCAATTCTGACATCGGTTCACTTCATCTCTCCTTCGTATATTGCATTCACGGTTCGCACTCAAATTCAAGGATGCTTTAACCATCTGATCCGAGAACCTGGGCCAAGGTTCTTGGCTAAGAGAGATAGGACGATTGAATCCCATCAACAGCCCGATTGCATATCCTCCCCACAGTGAATATATGACGAATTCATCCCGGACTAACAACATGTTTCGGAAAAAAAAAAAAAAAATTGTTCGACGTTTCAAGTCTACTTAGCCCATCCCATGCCCTTGACATGCCAATGGAGGCACGTTTTGAAATGAACCTGGAGCAGTATTCTCAAACCGGGGGCATCCGTCAGGTTACATCTCGTCTTGTCCTCCTCCCGCTCTTTCTCATCCCTCTTGCGTGCCTCACGCTGCTCATCTGTCTCCGGCTGTCCAGGCGCTGGATGTGGAAATTTGGCCGGACAAGCCGCGGCTAGTAGCCACTCCCCATCCACGTCACACCTGCTCTGCTCGAACCGAAATATCTTGCCGTACCACTGTCCTCCGTCCTTCACTGGCCAGATCCCAAAACGGTAGTCATCAAACCAGGCATGGGCTCGTGCATCCATGAGAATGGTATTTATTGCCAAATCTTGCTCGTGCAGACCCAGTTTTTTCACCTTCTTGAACGCCTCGTTGTCGAACATTTGCTTCATCTTGCAAGGTATCATTAATTGGCGCATCCCACAAAAATTCACTGACCTTCGATTCAACACTCCATCCCAGAGGAAACACATGCGCAGAATGGAGGGCGCTCCAGTCTTTCCCTCGTGGTTCGCTCCGGTCAAGGGCCAGCTTACCCGTCACACGACAGCGACCGTCTAGGTTCCGGCGTTGGGACCTGATGGAATCGTCCTGAATCAAGATTAGTCGGCAACGGGCGGCAGTGTCTGTCTTTTACCCGATGAGGTGTCGCCACCCCGCTTCCATTCCCGCTTCCCTGTGCTGTGATAACGCGTGAGGAGAGGGGCCACTCCCTCTTCTCCGGGATGTCACGTTTCAGGCGGGTCCCTTGGAGCTTAAACCACATGTAATGTCCGTCGGCCACCACTTGCTCGTCTCCACGATCCAATCGCTCATTGTCGCCATAAGTAGCCCGCACTGAGTCTTCGAAGTCGGGGAGCTGTCCACCTCCTGCGGCGCCGAAAAACACCCCTCGTACTTTGAGTAGGACAAAGGTGGACGCTATGGTCTCGAGATCAGCATATGACGAGTCAAAAATACACAGCTTTACACGCTTTATCGTAGACAAGTTCCAGAAACTCAATCATCTCGCATATCCGCAACCGGCGAAATGTTGCGAACCCTACCGGTAGCTCATCAGAGCAGAATTAAACGCTTCTGGCAGACAACCCATACCTGCAACGACCACCGGCTCGCCGTCCTTGACTTCGCTGCTCCAGATATGGACCCCACGGCCTTGGCTATTCGGATAGCACCGGCGGTCAACGTATCCATTGAACCCATCCCATCCCTCCTTTGATTTCGAGAAAAACCAGTCATCCATGAGTGATTTGAGCGATAAGTATCGGGTGGGTGCTTCAGTATCGATTAACCTACTTATAATCACGCTTATAATAGTTGATCGATCGATTCGATCCTGATCTATTACGTCACAGTGATGTCACAGTGATGTGACCGCAGCATCTCCTTCGTATACACTCCAGCTTTGCTACATGTCAGACCTTACAACGCCCTCGGAAACACCGCCCGCCCTCAGTCGATTTGGCTTCCTCATTTCGCCCCTCACACCGCCTCATGTTCCCGATGTCCTCATCTGCAGGGTGGATATATGCTCCCCAGTTGTCAGCGTGGTCGGCGGTCCGTGTATGCTTTTGCTTCCTTGTTCATTCTCAAACCCGTCCCAGCGGTCAGTTCTGACCTAACTCCGGTCAGCACGCGCACTCTTTCGCGCTGGCTTTACCTCCTTGCTCGCCACGTTTCTGGCGCCAGACCCATCCGCTCTGAGGCCGTCTACCGCCCCATCACTGTCGTTGGAGCCGATGTCTTCATCCGATGCCTCGACGAAATCGGTACAAAATCCTTTCCGTACGACTCTCCCGACCAGCTCCCTCCCGGATGCTATGCTCTCTTCGACACCGACGGCAATCCATATCCAAACCCTTATGGCCGGACCCAACCCAGACGCACTTTTGCCCGGACAGAGCGGGCCTGGGATGTCCCTGACCATGATCTACGGGCTGCTGACCGCATGAAGGTGCATCTTCTGGCTCAGCTATACTGCAACGTCAACTCATTGCCTTACCAGAAACCCGTCCCAGAGTCTCTTGCCATCCAGGCTCGCAAGCGCGACCGCGGGTTGTGCTGTTTTACCGGCCGTCCCTCCAACTACATCACCTGGGTCATTCCCCCACTTCTTTCGCGAGCTGTTGCCGTGAGTGTGTTCCCGCTCTTTTGGCCCCTTTGTGCTCACCTTTTCGCAGCCACCCAGCTTTTCGCGCGAGCAATGCCACTCCCTTGAAAATGTGTTTACAATCTCGCATGACCTGCTCGAAGCGTACCACTGCAACCAAATCACGGTTGACCCACAGGTACAATGTCTTTGCGCTCCCGTGGCTTTAGACTTACCTTGACAGGATGGGTACCGCGTTATCGTGTTTCAAGAATTTCCACATCTTGTACTACTCGATCGCCTTGCCTCGCCCCCGTCATCTGGTCGCTTCTGGCGTGCCGGTCTGTGCTGGACATTGGCCGTGCGCCTCGCTGGCTGTGACGCCCGCTTTGATGGTGTCAGTGCAACCAAGGCTGAGGAGCTCCTCGATGAACTCTCATTTGAGCATAGCGACATGGTTCCTCATGGTCTCAAATGGCTTACCGCTGCCGGGCAAGAAGCTATCCGAACGTTCTTCTGGGCGCGCACTAACGGCCCGGCTGCATCACGAGAATGGGAGGAGTGGGAGCATTCGCCGCCGTCGGCCACCTACTCTATTGGAACAAAAGTTGTTCCCTTGTTATTCTCTTGGTGGATCTCCGCATATAACAGGCTTGTAGACATCTGTAAATTTCGGCGTCGTTCTGGAAATTGAATTGATATCTTTTTTCTTCTCATTTTCCCCTTCGTCTTAGCCATAGGCGACTTCATTGCAGAAAGCGACCTCCGCACCTCGCGCCCGCGCGTGCTCCAAGCCGTTCTCAGCAAGAACACGAAATACCCGGAGGACATGAAGTGGACGAGGATTTCGCAGATCAGGTTGAGTCTTCCTTTCATCATCATTCATCCGCTGTTCTCCGTTCAACTGATTGCGATTCCGCTTTTTGCCAGAGCGAGTGAATAACCCAATCGACAAGAAGGATCTCTTGGAGGATGTTGTACTCGACCGGTCATCAGAGCGGCAGGAAGAGCTCTGAGTCGCATTTGCCGAAAGGACACTTGTGACCGCTTGACCTGAGGTATGATACAACACCCACACCGACCATTGCCAAATTTAGGATGGCCGGACGTTCAACGCTAAATGCCAACTTTCAAGTTGCACAAAAATCGGGCCGACAGTCAATCTGAGACCAGTAATTTAGGTACATCTGAAATTGTAATATAAACGACATTAATAAGATTGACTATTTGACAAGCCGAAATGTAGCTGAAATGCAGGATGGGAGCGGTAGTTTCCGCCTTCATCGATGAGCGCGCCTCGTGACACAAATGCCGCGACCGGGAGAAGAGCCGCTGGACAGAAACACTCGCTGGGATCGCGAAGAAGTCACGCGCCAGCTGCGAGACCACGGAAAAGTGCACACCGAATCCTGTACATTATTATGTCGGAAAATTCATTTTCGGCAAATAGGCGGACTCTCATGTAATAATGAGCTTATCATGAAAAATGGCCTGATAACCGGATATGTGGCAAATTTTCACCGGTTATCAGGCCATATAAGGACCTTATAAGGCCATTTTTCATGATAATCACATTATTATGTGAGAGTCGCCTGTTTGGCTAAAAATAATTTTCCGACATATGAATCGATTGGAGGAGCTGCAAGTTGAAAAATCACCTTCCACCATGTCAATGGTGTCTGGCGCGCTCCTACCTATCTTATCCGAGAACCTGGGCCGACATTCTTGGAACAGACAGACGTGTGCACGCAGACTAGTTAAACTCTTGGTTAATCTTACTATATGCCTATTGCTTGTTCGTGCGACCCCCTACCTTCTGTGTGCCGAGACCAGCTTGCTTGCTCTTTGTCGCACTTGCTGCGTTGAGAGAATTGAATCGCGAAAAAGTGATGGAAGGGAGGTCCAGCGGTATACTCTGGAAGGAAATCAGACGGCTCGTGCCGAAGTCAACACCAATTTTTATGTTATAGCATCCGGTCTAAAGGACGTATTCAAAAGCGTAAAGTTACTTGGCCCCATCCTTGTTCCCTCCCTCCCTCCAAAAACCGAAAAACAGGGACACGTGAATGCACCATCCTCATCCTAAGTCAACCATCCTTCTATCTCCGCCGCCGCCGCCAGGGTCTGTTATGCTTCTCACGTGGATGGTTGATCTGGGAAGAGAAAAGAGCAACGGTCAGGGGCGGAGGAAGGAAAAAGCGAACGAGGCGGTGGCGGGAGGATGTAACGAAAGCATACAGTGAGGGAAGGACAGGAAGCGAGGGTGGCTGATGGATAGATAAAGTGCACATGTGGCATGGAGATGTGGTAGATGGACACGCGAGGACACGTAGTCAGCAAAGGGACAAGAAACGAAGGCTGAGAATCGGAGGGGGAACAGGCAGGCAAGGAACATAATGTGAGGAGTGCATGGAGGGAGACATGGTAGTACTATGATCGCGGAGTACGAGGAACGTCATGGAGGAGGTCGGGGTGGAATCCAAGAACGTAGCGAAAGTACAGAGCCGCGAAGGGGAAGATTCAGTGAGCACCGCGGCGAAGAGGGGTAAGGGATGTACAGTAGGATAGCAGTGGCGCAAAGGGGGATGCAATAGAGGAGAGAGTAATGGTAGGCGGACGACGGTTTGGATAACGGCCATTGGCCGACGATTCGATGTACGAGCGCGAAGGCGGACGTTAGCGAGAAGCGATAGTGTTAGTCGTCCAGGGAACGGAGAACGTGAATTCCAAACGCGGGCCACGGGCGTGGGTCCGACGTCGAGGTCCCATCTACCAATGGCTGGTCAATCTACCAATCCACCTCGCACCCCCGTCTGCGCGTAGGAGGAACAGCACCCGACATAGGAGAGTCGATACCCCCGGTATAATCCCACCCAGGTCGACAACGAACAAGAAAAACAAAATTGAAGGTTAGAGGGCGAATGACGTCATCCGTGCCCAAAAAGGAAAGCGAATTTGTGTCGAGGTCGGTGTCGAGAGTGCGAATTGAGGGAAAGGAGGGTCTGGGGGATATGGGGCAGGACGGACGAGTTCGTGATCAGTAAAATCAGAACGAGTGAAGAAATTGCTAGAAGAAATCGTCAGTATTGCTCACTCCTTTTGCAAAAACGGAAAGCACGTACCACTCCTCATCGGTAGGGTTAGATTCACGTACACGTATGGCGGGCACACCAGAATCCGCGGTGGCGACGTGCGCGGCCCACGACGCTAGCAGATCGACTGTACCCCACCGCCGCGTCCCGCACCGCGGCCTCCTCCGCTACACGCTCCACCCCGCCAGCTCGTCTGCGGTCGCTTGGCTCGGGGAGGTAGCCCTCGTCGAAGAGTTCTCAAAAAGGTAACGCGTTTGCCTTTTCCGGCCTGCTCGGGTGAAGGGAGCGGCGTGGGGGCGGGGCGACGCAGAGTGATGGAGGGGATGCGCCGGTTGGCTGGGCGCGTGTGCACGCCCGTATAGCGAAGGCAGCGACTGCGGTGGATGGCGTGGGCGCTGCGGTGGCTGCCTAGCGACTGGGCGGGCCGCACGGGGGCGGACACGATGACTAGCGGAAGGAGGGGTGCAATAGCTGGGGGAGGGACATGGGGGGGCGGGGGGAATGCACTCGCAAGTCAGGCGCAGGTGCGCTCGATGTAGCGAAGTGCGGTGGAGGGTCGGAGCGACATGCTGGCGGCCTAGCGGACTGGGCGCGGGCAGGCAGGTAGGTGGGAATGGTAAGGGGAAGGAGGAAAAGGTGAGTGGGAGGAAGGAGTGGCGTGGAGCGAGGTGCGCGGCTGCAGGCTACAGGCTGGGTACGGTGGCGGGCACGGTGACGTGGAAGCGGGCTCAGGCGGAGGGAGTGATGGGCGAGGGGAGCGGCGCCGCGCGGCACGAGGGGACGAGGGGGACGCTGATTACGGGTCGACGTATGGGAAGATGACCTGCTCCATTGCGCGTACGACGCCCGCACGGTTGCGCTCCTTCTGGCTGCGCGTCGCTTCCCCCCGATACTCCGCCTACAGCCTCTCTCCCCGCCGAGACCACCCCACTCCGCCGTTCTCGGTGTCGGACTATTCTTCGCCGGGTGCGGCATTAGCGGACCAACGAGAGAGCCTGCGTGGGCATACAAGCCCCGCGCGCGCGACCCAGCAACCTCGCCGACAATATAAGGCAGGAAAAAGTGAGTGTGCAATACCAGGCATCCGGGAGGGCCTCTACGTTGAGGAGATCAGCCAATCACGCGTCAAACGAGAGAGAAAGACTCACTTGACTAGACTTCAAAAACCAGAAATTATCTTCAAGTGGGAAGGGTCGCAGTAGTAACGGAGGCGACATTGAAGACGCTGAGGCGCTACGAAGCCTGCTGGAAAGCGAGGGACACATTAATTATAAAAGGAAGGGCCACAGGTGCTAAGAAACACCGACCGTTGCGCTGTATCCCCCCTAGCCTTAACCGCTCTAGGGACGGCGGAAAGTATGTGAGACTTATTGAAGATGTCAGTGACATGGAACAACGGCTGCGAGCGGGGGAGAGCTTACCTCTGTGCGCGGTGCCGTTCGCCGGCGCAAAGGACGGAAACGCTCCATTGGGGAGAGTAGCAGAAGTTTCCGCAGGCGAGACCCTTGCCATCGTCGAGATGAATGTCTAAGAAAGAAAGTTGGTGGCTGTACTGGTCACAAAGGCGTGACGTGATGGCGACGCCACTCACAGCTTTGTATGTCCACCAGCGATATAGGATTCTTCGACGCCGACGACGACGAGCGCTACCACCGGAGTTTGAGGCAAATACGCATTGGCCAATATCCGGCCAATATCAGGTATATTGGCCAAATATTGGCCGGATATTGTCGCAAATATTGAACCGCAATTATTTAGACATTACAGCACATATTGGCCACATATTCACGGCATATTATTGCATTACATACAGCATTTTGGCTGGGGCAGCCCGAAACTTGGACTTCAACGTTTCGCGCCGCTACCATCACTTACATAATCCAAGCTCTCCTTCCTCCCGCCGCCATGGCCTCGGTGACGCGGCATTCATTGCTGCATACTCCCGTATCCGTTCCCCTCCAAATTTTGGGAGTCCACTCTCGCCATTATCCGGCCTTCGTACCCCGGTTTTCGTCCTGATTCAATCCAAATCAGACCCACTGTGAACAACTCCCATTCGCGACCAAGATCGACGCGTTCAGTGCTTCTAATGTTCTCTTATCTCACCGCCGTGTCTCAATACCCATCCCAGCGCCCTGGTCGGCACTCGAGACGCGATTTGGGACGGAAAAATACGACAACGGTGCGTGCGCTTCCATTGCTGAATTTGCTTTATAGCTGATAACATTCTACTTGCCCGATCCATCCAGCCATGCGTGTCCGAAAGTCGGCGTGGAAAAACTGCATCCAAGTCACGCCCCGTCTTGTCTATAAGACACTGGCACGGTCGACTGGGATAGAGTACAAGCCTTTGGTCGCTTCGTACGTGTACCTCTCCCATCCCTCGCCCTTCTTTCATCCCCTACTCAAGCTTCGTCCTTCTCACTGTGTTTTTCACGGGCAGTGCATGACCTCGTTTGAGGGCATGCGGGACGTGCGCGATCTTAGATGGTTGGAGTTGGCTGCACACAAAGGTGTGTTGGCCAAGTTACTTCTACCTACGCTTGATCCGACAGAGCATTAGGTCCAATGTCTGCTTCCTTTAGCTCCGGATGAACGGCACATCCCCTTCTCGCCTCGTGCTTGATAGCACTCACCAGTGAACGGTGTCGTCCTGCCGACTTGCAGTGTGCATGCCTGTAACGGCTCCAGGTGAGCATCACGAGTTTTTCTTGAGTTGTCCTCTTCTCATGCTCTATCTCTATTTCCCACTGCCAACTTGTGTAGCCATTCAATCGGCAGGATTCATGACGAGCGCGAGCGGGTACGTGTTATATATTTTCCTCATCCTTTTGCTAACAAATGCACCTGTAGTCCCCAATTGTCGCGCCGTCTCTCATTCAAGGTATTACACGCGCCGAGGTTCGTCAAACGCGCACCACTCTATGATACGACCTCACTGATTTCATGTAGCAGTCAATTGAATGCTCGTGAACGGACACGTTGAGGTACGTTGGTCACACTCACAGCTGATAAATCTTCGGACAGAGGACACCGGCTCTATTCAAATTTTTATTCGAGCGCATGCAGGGTGCAAGGTAATGTGTCGTCCATATGCCAGCTCACCGGCCTCATGCTGAGTTTGTTCGTGCAGGTATTGCGGGTCTAAGTGGGGACAATGTGCATGTTACAAGGCGTAGTTGTTCCATTGTGCTCGCGTAGTGTTTGAATACATTGAGTTTTGAAGTCATTTTGAAGTGTGCCGTGAGGAGAAATATCACCGCAGGACAATGTTGGAGTAATATTCGAACAATATGCGTCCAATATTTCGTTTATACAGCCCGTTTGGCACGGATATTGGCTGGGCGTTATTCCATCAAAATCTGGCCAATATTCGGCCAATACACCCCGTATTGGCCGGATATTGGTCGGTACGTATTTGCCTCAAACTCCGGTGTACGCCTTGTCGTCGTCCGATGGTCGCGGCTCCGTTTACTCCGCTTCCGAAGAAGCTCGTTCCGTCCACTCTGCTAGAGCTGCTTCCGTTTACGAGACACCTCAAGCACGATCGGTCACCAGCCAGATCGCTCACGAGGCAAAAGTGAAGCTCATACGAGTCTCTCCTAACGGCAGGAGATGCATTGTCACCAATGAAACCACGCCCGAAGTTACTATAGAGGCTGCTCATCTGTTGCGGCGATCCACCAAAGACGACCTGGTATGTTCCAGTCCCTGACGCGCTACAAGAACTGACTAATTTTTACATGCTGCGCCGCCTATTTCACTCGCAGTTGACCAAACTCGAGTTCGTGTTCGGTCTCAAGTTTCGCCAAATGCATATCGATACCACGCGGAATTTGGTTTATTGTACGTGACCGCACAGCTTGGTACTCAGACACTGGACTCACTCATTTCCCATGGCAGTCAGAGTCGATCAGCATCGATCATTCGATAACACAGGATTCTTGTTACTTCCTGAACGCGATGTCATCGAAATAATCCAAAACTTCACGACCAACCGCAAAGGAAGAACATACAAACAGGTATATTCTCTTCAGTTCTCCTGCGATCTGTTTTGCCCACCGTGGTCCAGGCTCTCACACGGTCCAAATTCAAATATCGGTTGGTGCCTCTCCAACTGGCGAAAGACGGCCATGGCGTCTTCCGGCGTCGACTCCCCAACGAGGCTGAAACTGCCGCCTACGATCAAATCTTCCCTCTCCTACCTGGCGTCTCTCTTCCTGTAATCGAATCTCACGCCAGCCCATTTTTCATCATCGCCAACGCAGGGCTTAAGCTCGCCAAGCACTACGGCCTTCTACCTGATTTTGTGACATCTGATCTCGATCTGCGTGCGGACATCGCTGCCGTGGGGTTACTGTGGCTACAATGGTCAGCCGCTGAGGTACCAGAGAAGTGGATGGAGAAGCCATACCAACGCCGTAGTGGCGGTAGTGGCCGTGGTACCCGAAGTGGCTCCTCGGCGCTTGGCCGTGAGGCTTCACCATCGTTTGGTCGGCGTGACGGTTCGCCATCGTCCGACCGCCGTGGAAGCTCCAGGCGCTCTGGAAGAGGTACAGGTCGGTCTGGCGAGACGGGGACCGCAAATGACCTTCCGGACCTCCAACCCGATGATCACAGCGATAGCATTGGGTCTGAAGTCCTTACAGAAGACGCAGTCCAATCCGTGGCTTGTTTGGATCGGACAGCTTTTCTCGAGAAGTGGTTGCACGGAAATCATGGTTCTGCAGTTATGTACGTGCTCGCGGCGCAGCTCCAGCACTTCATACTCATTGTTTCCAGTCCAGGCATTGAGATATAGCTAGCTTTACCATAATGTACGGATATTCTTAGGATTTTAGCGCGGTCTGGGTAATCACAGGACACATTGATGCCTTTTTTTCTGCCACTCGTTTATGATGATGCCCTCTTCCACTCAACGCTGTTTCTACTACAAGATGTCCCTGCGCTCCGCTCTGGCGATGGGAACTACGCCGAGGTATGCGAAATCCCTGATCAACGTTGGGGTTCTCTAAATCGAGCACGGCTTGTTGGGCCGATGCTTCTACCTAACCAAGACGCCCATGCTCCTCAAGCGACACGTTTGGTTACGTCGTCGAAACTGACTCGTTTTGCTCACCGCTGTTCTCGTAAGCGATTCCTTTTCTTTCCCAATCACCGACGATTCCCTTGTGTTTTTTTAACCTTCAGATCGGCCGCCATTCCATCGACGCCCTCCGGGTCTGTCCTGCACATCCCTCTCCCTTCCAAATAGACCGTCCGCCGTCGAGCTCTTATTTAGCGTATCAATGGATCTTCTTTCTTTCTTCCGAATGCATGACTTCCTTAATGTCCTGCGTCCTTTTGCCCGTTTCCGTACTAATTCCTTCACGCGGCACCCAGGCTTCCGGGGCCTGACCCACGCGATATCTCTTGTTTTCCGTAGGGACCCTCCACCACGTTCACCCAATCCCGCTTTTGTCTTCCCCACTCCAAAACTGGTTATCTTGTCTCGAAAGCCGAAGACTGTGCCCGCTCACCGTGCGCGTCCAAGTTCTACCTCCCTGCTTACATTTTTTCGCAAGTTTCCGGCGGTGAGTCATGGGCCTCCCGTGTGCACCCCGGACGATATTCCCAACACGTATACGTTTGTCTTGAACGCCGGCAGGACGCGTGAAATGCGGTTGTCTCATTACCTTCTAGACAGAAACCCGACACGCGCCGACGCGACCGCAGTCCCCCACTCTCACTGGCCAAGACAGCGGAAGATCTGTTGCTGGGGGATCTGGCATTTTCCGCACGACCTAAAGTGAATGCCCCTCTATTTTCATCTGCGAAAAATCAGACGATGAAGAGTTTTTTACTCTTCAGCGATAGCTGAACTTCATGCGGACCTTTCGCGCATGCATTGTGGCCTGTTCATTACGCCCATGCTGCTCAGGTTCGCCACGTCCGGAAATTGGAGGGAATCGTTCATTGACACCGCCATGGGACTGGCGCGCGAATTGTATATTGGACCCAAGTCAGCGAGGCTGTTTCTTTTTCCTTCCTTTCTTCCAACTCGTTTCTGATCGTAGTGCCAGCAGCGTCCTCCCTCTTCTTATATCGCTCAAATCCCAGGTGCCCGGGGTTACGACGTGCTCGGTGATTTTTCCTTCCATCTCCTTGACGTACAAGGACTCGCACGCAACCTTTTTTCGTCTTGAACCTTTGTGCTCAACTTTTCAATTCGTGTCTCAGATCGGCGGCGCTGAACTCTCGGAGCCGGCAAGGGGTCTTTACTGTGCATTTCTCTCCCTGATTGCCTTTCGTTCTCCTTCTCCCTGTAATTTCATTTCCTCCTCCCTTCCGGACACTCCCTTTCTCCGTTTCAGGAACGGACGGCCCAATCAATCTCGTTATTAATTGTTCTGCATCCCTTTCACCGCATTCAACGCCAAACTAGCTCCTAACCGCACTTGGCTGCCCAGTTTGGCGAGCCGAGGTGTCGCTAGTGCTCGCCTCGGACAACCGCGCCCATTAGGTCAAACAGGTGGAAGTCGGCGCCAAATTCCAGCATTAGAAAGGTAGTTTGATTCATACATAGGAAATTTGAAACCGACGCCCGCGTCAACGAAGTAACTCTGTCGAGGCTCTCACGGGACTCCTTTATGCCTTCGGATAATTTCTATTGACTTGACGTTTGACCTGACTGGAATTTTTCAACTATTCACGCACATCGACTTCTGAGTTCCTTCACCTCCGTTGCGCACTTGTTGATGCTTTCCAAAATTGCCTAGATGTCCTGGAGATATTCCTCCCATCTTTTATCACCGCATGTATCCCAAAATCGAGTCCGAATTTTGGGCGCCAATAATTTAGCCCTGAAAAATGAGAATTCTTATTGTTCCTGGCGGCGACGACTTGGACTCACTCGAGCAAACAACGCGCGCTACTCATCAACCTCACAAGGTACAGTCAACGTTTTGTTTTCTTCAACGTTCGTCGGGGAGTGGAATAACTTTTTGGTCTACTGCCCAGACTCAGGAGTGTACGGACTCCACGTCCAGGCTTCCAAAGGCCAATATGCTGCCTTTTTTCGTTCAGGGGCGGATAGCATCGGACCCGGGTAGGCCAGTGGGATGCTCTGCACGTGAGTTTGAACTCTGTACTGACGCAGCCGGCTTATAGGTCTTGAGCGCAGCTCAGCCGAGTTGTTCTATTTACACATTGAGTATTTCAGATATGCGCATTCTGCGGCGTGTTTCGCTTCACGCAAAGGAGGGAAGTAAATGAGGGAATCAAGCCAGTGAAATGGGGGAGCGGGTGCGGCGCGCGCAGCAGCAGCGGGGTGCACAGCAGGAAAATTTCGGAACCCTGCCGGCTCGCTGCTAAGTCCCGGGTTTGGGTCTCGTGCAGCGCAGCCAGCAGTTGCAGGTGCGTTAACCAGCAGTGCGTGCGCGAAGAGGTGGGAATTGGCTCTGTGCACCCGTCGCATTTGCGCGCTGACGCATCGCATTGTTGATGTCGCACACGATGCGCGTACCTGGCCGCGCCCTAATCCAACTCGACTACCTCTGACTTGCCTAGTGCCCGCGCAGCGGTTCACCATCGCCCACACCGCCTGGTCTGGTGGATTTTAAACATAGGTAACGAAAAACGCGGTCGTTGATTCTGGGGTAAGACGCGAATCCTGCGCGCAAAACGTGGTAGCGTCTGATGCGCAAGGATTTGTGTCTGATAGAAGCGATTGAAAGTGCCGCACCGCGAAGTTGTAGCCAGTACGCAAATCCCAGGGTCGGGCATGGTGCATGTTGACTGCTACATCGCGGAGCGGAACATTCAAGCGCGTCCATGGCGAGTTGAGCGCGTGAAAAGCAGTCGAGACGCACCGTGAGGGGTGGATGGTGGGGGTTTGGAACTTTTGTGTTAAGAATCGAGACTTCGAGGGGCATTTGCCACATTCAAGACGGGTGTCCTAGAGGAGCTGGGGCAGCCGCCGCACAAAAGAACACCCGTCTGTCTGTGGGGTTCGCGGCCTCATTGCCCGGGGATGGAGGATAAACAAGAAGGTAGAAAGGAAAACGAAGAGGAAGAGATCGAGAAAGAAACGTACTCAATTTGGAACCGCAGTGAAAGCGGAACCACCGCGCCGTACTCCTGCCCTCTGCACGCATCAGCGCCTCCGTAGGGCCGGTGGTACGACCCAGCGTATCGCGGTGGTAACGTCGCATTGGACCAGGAGGTACGAGAGGACGACGTCGTGGTGGCAGAGGACCGGACTGGAAGAAAAAAAACTGACCCATCGCCAAATGGTGGGCCCGCACACGTAGGAGGCGGGCGCTCCGGCCGCGAAGGATCGCCTCGCAGCCCGCAACAGCTGGTGCAGTAGTTACACTGCAGCCAGCCTAACCGGTTCTCCTGGTGGAGTCGGCTTCAGCGAACACAATAGGGTCGACGCAGGTGAAAAGCGCCTCTTAAGCTCATGAGCGGCGTCTGATGCTCCGAGCCTTCACAGCTGTGCGACAGTTTCCACAATAACGGGAAAGGAGATAAGAGGTTGTACAAGCAGCTTCCACGGCATCGGGCACCGCTAAGTCCTTGGTTTAGGTCTCGTGCAGCGTAGCCGGGGGGGCCAGACGCCACAGTATGAGGGAGCGTAGAGCACGAAAAAAAGGCGCGGAGGAGCGACGAAAAAAAGAAAGCAAGTAAAAAAGCAAAAGAAGGGGATACGGGGTACCTCTGTGAAGTAAGGTGGCAGCGAGCTGAGATGGGGGTAGATTGAGGGAAGCTGAATGGAACGTTGGAGATTATAGACACGCACCAACTTGCAGACCGACGTCATCCTGCGGCATAATTTCGTTCCGGTAGTAAGGTGAGGCGAGCTACCGTGAGCGCTTCGGCGCATCTACGCGCAGTCTCCGCGCGTTTTGCTGCAGCCCGGCATCAGCTAGCGACAGAGCAAAGCGTGTCGTCAAGTGAAGAACAACGTTGAGGTAGGCTGTTGACCGCGGCTTGATGTGCGACGCAAATGATGCGAAGTCTCGGACGACAAACGTTCAGTTCGCCTTCGTTGGTGGACTTGGCGCCACTGGTTAGAGAAAAGTCGCCCCTGTCCTTGTGTCGGCGTACCGCATTCCGCAAAAAGTATCTGGGGCGTAGCGCCTCCAAGTCGCGAGCACTCCGCGGAGGGGATCGCGGCCATCCAGGTATAGAGGGAGAAGGCTCGAGGTGGAAGCATCGGCGCGGACGATATCGCCCTGACATGGTCAGGAGAAGAACATAGAAGGATTGAAGGCCTGGACACACACCTTCAACCTGTCACAAACACGTTCCAGCAACCCGTCGGATGTGATTGCCTCGTCCAGCTCAGGGTTCACGGGGTTCGCGCAGAAAGACAAGAAGAGGTCATATTCAAAGTCGGGGTTGAGTGCAGCGTCCTCTGCTCTGCTGCCGGGGCCACTCATCGAAGCGGGTTCACGCGAACCGCCAGCACCGAGGGCATCACGGCGCCCCAGGGGTCTCGCGTCACGCTCTGCAAAGCAGCGACGCGGAGAGCTGGGGCGGGTAGTGGTGCTAGAAGCCTTCCCCCTGTGCTCAAGCTTGCTCGCGTCACGCTCTGCAAAGCAGCGACGCATAGAAGCCGAGCCAGGAGGAGGATTGCGGGCCTCCCCGGCCTCTAGAGCCTTCAGAGCGTTGGAGGGCGACACGGTGACAACGGGCAAGCGCGGCTGATGCTGAGTGGCACAAGGACGCCGCGGTTGCAGTGGGCCAGCCGCGGGAAGTTGGCCTTGAGAGGCACTGGGACGCGAGGAGGGAGATTGCCGAGACATCGAGGACGTTTTTGAGGAGCCGTGGCAGGATGGATACGGACCAGTGGTGGGAGGAAGGAAGAAAGCGAATCAACAAACCGTGTCGTTGATGGTTGTTTTGACATCTCATCAGCAACGTGACAAATTTTCTTTTCGGGCCTTTTGGTCCGAGAATGTAACAAACGCGGCTAGAAATAATGGCGATGGTTTCCCTCTAGGAGCTGTGGGGGGATTCAGAAGATGCACTTCACCAAGCTTTTCGGCGTGGAATTGACTGCTCATGGTCTCAAGGTGAACAACAACCCATTTCCGCACAAGCTATAAGACAAATTCATGCGTCTACAAGGCATATACCATCTACTTGCTAGGGGCAGCCTTTTTGGAATTGGCAAGCTGCAACGATAGGTAAAAAAAAATGCAACCCCTCGAAGGTCTTGCATCGAACGAGCGATATCTGTTGCAAGCTATCAAGTAGTCAGGACATTGAACGCACACGCGCTCCAGGCGCTACCCAGCCCTTCCCTTTCCATGCTTGAGTCAGAGTGAGAAGAAACAATCCGGCCACGGAGTTCCAACAATCGGCGCGATTCGGGTGCTAGTTTCAAACACAGCTTGTATGGCTTAGTTCAACGTAGTAAATGGATTGAATTTCGATTTCTTCTGAGGCAGCGGAACGAGAATACAATGCGAAAAGTACTACGAGATAATTCAGCTCTTAATCTTGGACGGGTAGCGGATAAAAAAGTTGTCTAGATGGTTGGTGACCATCTCCTGCTCTGCTTGGGAGTCGCAGAGCACAGCCGTGAGACTATACAAAACGTCGCGGTTACGTTGCTCATTGTCGTTAAATATATTGCGGCCGGCGGCGTTGGCGTTCGTCGAAGGTGGCGCCAGTGATATCAAGACGTCGAGGAGGGAACGGAATTTTTTGGCACGTTTTTGACCCAGGTTGGGAGCAGAAAAGAAGGGGTGAATGAGCACGGACGTACCAAAGTGTCGATGCTGAGCCGTGATCAATTAGATAGATGAGATAAATAATATACTGACGAGTTAAAATACATACAGAGCCAGTGTGAACCACAGAAAAGATGATGAAGGAAGAAAATCCAGAAGAAAAGCCCGTGTGTACCATATTCTTATCGCCGTAGACAGGGCGGCCGGCGGGAAGGTGCGGTAAGAATTTGCAGTGTCTCGGCAGCCCGGCAGGACGGATGCGCGGAGAGGTGAAGACGGCGTCCAAATGCGCGCGGGCGCTGGGCTCGAGGGTAAGGACGGACTCTGAGATAAAAACACGTCGCGGAGAGGTGCGCCGAGGACGAGGGGATCCGGCGCAGGTGGAAGTTCAGGACTGCGCGGGCGAACGCGCTGAGAGCGTGCTCTACGCGTGATCTAAGAGGGAGTACCGATTATTTCATCCCAAATACATCAGTTGTATGCTTCGGGGACAAGAGGCTTCAAATACAACTGAAGAGGTTAGGGTGATCAACGCGCGCAAAACAATCGCGCACCTCGCAAGAGTAACAGGTCGATGTTGGCAGAATAGGCTGATGTATTGACGCGGGAGGGATCACACTACATTGCCAACTGGAGGAAACCACCTACGAATCTGTTCCACAGCGGGCGCATGGGCTACAAACAGAATTAAATGCCTATCAGTATGAATATTCAGCGCTGAAATAATATAGAGGGAGTTAAAGTCGAACGCACTGCGTGAAAACTGAGTCGAGGGCATCCCTAGCAACTCTGTTCCTCAGGAGTTCTCAGGTCAACATAATTGTCGATCCCAGGGCAGGCGAAAAGACGCAAAGGTTTAACACGCGCATGAAGAAACGAACGCCGATGAGAAAGGGTCACTGGAAGCTGCAGAGAGAAGAAATAGGGGGTGGACTGAAGCTGGCGACGTTGAAAAGAAATGATAAAAGAAATGCGGGCAAACCCCAATAGTTGTTTTCCCAACGCGAGAAGCCGACGTTCTGAATGTTGAGCTGGGAGGAGAGAGAACGCGGTACGTGAATCGGTCGCGTTATCTTGACTCCTGAGAGGATTAGCAAGCCATCTGAGGCTATTGCGGACGGCGCGCAGGTTCTAACGCAGGATGTGAAGCGTAAAAAAAAAATTCACGGATTAAGATACGTACGCAGCCATATTTGTAGGATGAAACAGAGAACAGGGATGTGGTAGGATAAGACGAAGGAATAAGAAAGAACGAAAAGAAGAAAAGGCGGTGCGTACCATATTTATCACCGTTGTAAGTGGAGCGGCAGCCCAAAAGGGTGCGATGGGCAGTGGGGCGGATGTGCGGGGAGCTGGAGACGGTGTCGAAATGGGCGCGGACGGTGGATTTCCAGTTGAGTACAGACTCGACGAGGAGAACACGTCGCGGAAAGGGTGTGCCGAGGGTAGGGTTAGACAAAGGAAGGATTGGAGACTTACGGGACGTCTATGAGATAGTTGGGAAGGGTATGGTTAGGTGCAATGTAGAAGCGGGACATGGTGGGCGGAGGAGAGAAGGAAATGAATGATGGGGCGGCTATTTGTAGGCTGTCGCGTCAGGTCACAGTAACATGTCACACTGTGGAAAATGGGACGAAAAAATATTTTTGAACCGGGTACAATGCCCAGAAAAAATCTTCTTTCAATTCGGACTCTAGGGAGTTTTGGTTCGGTGATACTAGGGTGAAATGTAGGGAGCACGTTTAAAGGGCGAGGCTTGAAAAACAAAAAGAGGACGTACTGAGATACTGATGTGATTTTATTGGGACGGGTTATATCTGTGTTTCCTCTGACGGGGCGGAGGGTCAAGCGGACATGGCAGGCGCCGGCGCCAAAGCCCGAATTAGGATTAAATTTCAAGAGTTTTTTTAAAAATAGGACGGCTTTGGCGTGAAAAAAAGGATACAGACTCTCCGAGGCAAATTGTTTCAGTTGGGGGCAGTCAATGAGATTGGGAGAGTGGAGGGTGGTGTCGAGCTTGAAGACTAGGTCGTGGGAGTCTGCGGATTTTGCACGCGCACGGCGGTTGACGAGGTAAAAGGTCGACGTGGGGGCAAGGGCCCGCGAGATCCTTGCAGGGGGGTGGTCTTGGAACACTTGCCCATGGATGGCCGCTCAGGCGTTGAAGACAGAGGAGGGAAGATGGAGCTGCATGTGGGCAGTGGGAATATTATAATTCGGGATTATGTTGATGGATCGTACAGCGCGGGGGGAACGGGCTGAAAGGCTGAGATATTGGCGAAAGTGGACCAGAGCGCGGGTTGCGCGTTCAACTGTTTGGGGGTGGGCAAGTTGATCACAGTTTGCGTTGGGCATGGGTTCTGCCCTGGGATTGCGGGACGAATTGTGGGGGGCGGTAGGTTCGAGATGGCGTAAGTAGTTGATCCAAAGAAGGGGGCGAAAAGGGGGCTGGGATGTAGATGGGCGGAGGGCAGGAAGGAGCTAGCTAGTGGACGGGTGTATTGAGTTTTGATTGTTGACCGGGGCTGTATGAAACAAGGAGATAAAGAAGAAAAGAAGAGGAGGGTGAGTGGTCACGTGCTCGAACGGACGGCAGCACGTGATGCGATAACGGCCTCGGGTCGACTGTGAATGATTCCAAATACAGGAAGGGAATATCGGGCGCTTCAGGGGCGCTTATCTTGGCAGCGGTTTGGTCGCAGACTTGGAGCGGGGTGCGCCAGGGGATAATGAAGAGCGTGCTGGCGAGGAGTGCGATCGGAGTGGGAGATGGTGGTGAAAGGAAAGAAGCAATCCATGACAGATGGCAACACAATGCCACGGTGGAGATCCGTCATCAATGACAGACGGGTGGATCATTTTAGACTGTGAGAATTAGATTCCAAGGGAAAGTTGTCAATGAGAGTAGGGGGAGGGAATATTGGGTGCTTTATTTTCCTTGAAAATGTAAACGAGGCCGGGTTGGGTTGCAGATTAGTGTAGCATTTGGACGACCAGTTGAACAATGTTTAGTCGAGAAGGCCGAGAATTTTATGTTTCGTTGTATGGCGATTTTTGAACACATGAAAAAAATACGTGGTGACTGAACTGGTGGTCGAAGATTTTTGTTCCTTTTTGCCAAAATAGTTGCGTGTGGACTATATTGACAGGAATCATGGGGCTCTGGCACCTCCATTGCGCAATGTGGCGCGGTTCAACAAAATGTATCGAGTGCTAAATTTACAGTGGTGTTGGGGAGAGGCGTGAGGGTATAGGAGTGGGTTGAGATGTTTGGGCTGTGGAAGGGTGCCCGGGATTCTCGGATGGATTCCGGGGGGGAATTGGGTGTGTAGAGTGAGGGAACCTGGACGGGATTTTGGGATGGGTGTTGAAATGAGCGTGATGCGATGCATTTGGAGCAGAGTATGGTATGTTGGACCTTCATGGCGCAATGTCGCGCCGTTGAACCAATTATTGGGGAGTACAAGTTGGTGAAGAAGTGGCCGGTGCAAGTCCGGCTGAAGGTGTGGGGTGAAACAATTCGTTTTGCAGAGGATGGTTCTGCAACTTACGGTTTGTGGTATGGGAGGAATGTGGATATATTGATTCCACTAATGTGTTGCAGTGTAGCGCTCTTGAACCAATTGGGCCGTGAGAAAGGGGGTGGGAAAGTGGTGGGTTGAAGTAAGGCTGGGGCATTAGGCAACACCTCGACTTTTTGACTGGGATTTGATTGTGGGAGTGAATTCCTGGTCAGTGTTGGTTCAGGTTGGGCTGGAGCAGTGGGAACAGGTTCGAAAGGTTTTTTTTAGGGGCAAGTTTGTGTCAGGGGTGATGGGTGTTTTGATACCACTACTGTTCTCTTTGCAGCTCCATGGCGCGGTGCAGCGCTGTTCAGCGAATTGAGAAGGCCAACAGAGTTCTTGAACGAGTTACTGGTTCAAGTCCAGCTGGAGCGGTATGGGAATATAGTGTGGAGTTTTTGACGGACAATTATGTGTGCTGGAGGGAATGGGGAATATAGAAATTGCACTCTTGTGGTCTTGCAGCTCCCTGGCGTGGTGTAGTGCGGTTCAACAAATTGAGGCTGAAAATCTCGAGGTTGTTGGAGAGGTTGCCGGTTCAAGTCCGGCTGGGGCAGTGCGAGTCAGGTAGTTGGTGTTTTTTGACTGGCGATTTTGTCTTTTGGGGGAGTGGGGGATATATTGGCGGCGGTTGCCGTTGTGTGTTGCAGCTCTATGGCGGAGTGGGTAGCAGGTCAAGGCCGGGTGGGACGGGGGAGATGTAGGGTGGTTCTGCCGGGGATTACAGAGGGAATTCTGGGGCGATATGTCTTGGAGTTGAAATGTTGCATTCTGTGGTAGGACAACATTTTGTGTTTTCATTTGTTGTCATATGTAGAACGCGAGTATGGGAGGGGTACTAGACCGGTGGGACTCGGAGTGACGCCACCTTGTTTACGGAGGGGAGGGGTGGCCTTTTCAACTCGGGCGACCAAGCATTCTTTTTTTGTTTTGGTTTTTTCTCGACAATAATTTGCGGGTGGACATTGGACTACTAGTCATGAGTGCCGAAGGACGGAAAGATATTGAGGTGTTTGGGAGTGTCGAGTTTTTGGGTTTGGATTGAGAAAAGCGGCATGTGGACGGTGTGTAGCAGTGGAGAGAGGAGTGAAAGGTAAGGGAATAATTTGAGAGGGATGAGTGAGGTGTACATTGGCCCGAAGGCTGGGTGGCGGTGGGGTGCAGGTTGGGGACAAAATTTGGACTACTGTGCTTTAATAGGTGTGTAAGGCGTGAGTAGAGAGAGAAAAAGGGAGAATTTTTACGTAATCGACTCTCGCAGATCTGCGGGAGTGGAATTTTGGGTGGACGTGAGTGAAAAGAGAAAAAGAGAATTTTTTCTGTAATTGACTCCCGCAGATCTGCGGGGAGTGAATTTTGAGAAAAGAGAATTTTTTACGTAGTCGACTCCCGCAGATCTGCGGGAGTGAATTTGGGGTGGGCGTAAGTGAAAGGAGAAAAGATAATTTTTTTTACGTAATCGACTCCCGCAGATCTGCGGGAGTGAAGTTGGAGTGGGCGTAAGTGAAAAGAGAAAAGATAATTTTGTTTTACATAATCGACTCCCGCAGATCTGCGGGAGTGAATTTGGGGTGGGCGTGAGTGAAAAGAGAATTTATTTTTTATTTTTTATTTTACATAATCGACTCCCGCAGGTCTGCGGGAGTGGATTTGAGGGCTACCTTTACTACTGAGTAGTAGTGGCCACCATTGAACGGTACCTGGGGTACCTGATAGGGCGTGCTGTGGTGGGGCGAAATTTGGCAGGGAAATTTTTTTCTATAACGAAGAAGAATCTCGGGACGGAATTGTCCTAGCAAGTCAACGGTTTGGAGCACACCCAAAGTGTAAAGAAGGAATATCATTTTCTCATCAAGATCTATATGTGCGAATATTTTCAGAATTTTCTATCTTTTTTTTTGGGGGGGCCCCCCCCACCCTCCCGGGAAAATGGTTAAGAGCCTAGTATCTGATGTATCACTTTCTTTTGAAAAGCATGATGTTGAGAGAAACCTAGTACAGTCATAAATATAAGTTGTCTATTAAAGAATCACTGCATATCCGGGAGGTCTCGAACCCGCCACTTTAAGATATTTGTAGCTAAGAGATAAAGTGGGAATGTTGAAGATGGAAAAGTCAAGGTAAACAATAGTTGGGTCACAGGCAAACTATGATACGCGAGCGCGAATAATATCTCTGTTGATATACAGTAGAAACCTGACTTGGTTTGGCACCAGGAATCTGTAAAAAAAAGTTAAAGTTATAGAATGTCCCTTAAGATTAAGATCCGTTGTACGGATTTAGTCCTAGATGTTCCCATACATTTTACAGAAATTTAGAAGCTAGGTCAGACTTAAGTTAAAGAGGAATTTAAACCCAAATTTACTGCCGGATTCCATCACTAAGATGCAAGTCAAAATACACTTCTAATTAATGTTTGAATATAAATTGTTTTCCGAGAAACAAATATATTGTTAGCAGGAAAACTCAAGGTAGACGCAAACTTATGTTCCTTTGTCTTGCAGAAGTTGAAATTGTGTAGGACTAACATTGAGGAAAAGCTCTAGAAAAAATAGTTGTCCAAGAAAGTTGGCACAGAAAAATTTAAAACCTTTGCTTCGTGAACCCAGAAGACTTTCTGTGGTGCTAACATCTTTCTGAGGAGTGTGACTATGCTAAACCAACCTACTTGACAGGCTTTAGGGTCCAGCAGAGAGGTCGCAGCTACAGCTTTATGCTATGCTTTACAAATATTTTAATTTGTATTCAATTTTGGTGTAGCCACTACATCGTCAAAATTTGGATCTCAAAAATGTTTCATTGAAACTTAAATTTCAGCTACTGTGGTGGGAAAAGTTTTTTGAAAGTTAAAAAAGTTTGGATACATTAGGGTTCACCGATATGAGTTTTTTGTAGAGGATCATCTAGAGTGTCTTCAGAGCCAGTAGTTGAACTTCTTGGTTCAAGGAAAGTAAGTTCAGGTTCATTACAACTTTTTTTCCCCGAGCCAAGGTTTTTTCTTGGAAAACACAGAGTCCAACTCTGGCTATAAAAGTGGAAATAGTCTGGTTTTGTACCCTAACCACTCTGTCGTCCCGTTTTCGACAAAACTTCCTTATCTGAGATCTCAGAATTGGGGTGACAAAGCCACCCAGTCGTGAATTATGTTTTCTTCTTGGATTATCCTTAGCAGGGAGGCATTGGGACCTACTGTACACAAAATCTCTTGATTCGGTCGGATCCAGGTCAATAGCGGGCCTATAATTCGAGTTACTCAAGTTCGCCAAGATCTAGAAAGCCACCCAGTCGTGAATTATATTTTCTTCTTGGATTACCCTTAGCAGGGAGGCATTGGGACCTACCGTACACAAAATCTCTTGATTCGGTCGGATCCAAGTCAATAGCGGGCCTATAATTCGAGTTACTCAAGTTCACCAAGATCTAGAAAGCCACCCAGTCGTGAATTATGTTTTCTTCTTGGATTGCCCCTAGAAGGGAGGCATTGGGACCTACTGTACATAAAATCTCTTGATTCGGTCGGATCCAAGTCAATAGCGGGCCCATAATTCGAGTTACTCAAGTTCGCCAAGATCTAGAAAGCCACCCAGTCGTGAATTATATTTTCTTCTTGGATTACCCTTAGAAGGGAGGCATTGGGACCTACTGTACACAAAATCTCTTGATTCGGTCGGATCCAAGTCAATAGCTGATGCAATTTGGATGAAGCAACTTTACAGGTAGTTCGTGAAGTCCTCTCTGCCAGAAATTCAGATTTGATATATATAAGGAAGTCCATAAGTGAGAAAGAGGAAAAAACAATGAATGTCAACCTTTTGGGTGAGTATGGGGCAGCTGATCGGAAAACTGGCAAATAAAATGTTATCTTTGATGTATTGGGCGAAGTCGGAAAGGAAAAGGAAGAAGTATCGGAGGAAACTATTCTGAGAATGAAACATTATCTTTGATGTAAAGGGTAAAGTCGAAAAAGAAAAAAAAAAAAAAAAAAATAGACTAGCCAAGAAACCTACCCCTAGTTCTTTTTTCCAAGGTCTAAACCAGAACCTGAGTTCAATTGTATCTGGTTCGAGTTTGAAAGGAAAGTCTGAACTGAATTTTCCCACCACTAAAATAGAGCAACTATTCTCCCTCCGCCGTCAGCACGTTGCTTTGTCGGCTGATCGGCAAGGAGCCTCTATATAAGAAGCCTGCTGGTGCGACAAAGAATCCAAGGCTGATGTCGTCCCAACCCACACCCCTTCGACGTTCTACTAGGCAGATTCCAACCAAGCCGCCTACTCAGTCCCTATCGCTCTCACGTCCTGTTGCTGGCGCTTCTCGTGTTCCAGCTCAGCAGCCGACTAGCACTCATGCAGATATCTGCGAGCTGCACGCAGTTGCGAAACGACTTACCAAGCACTCGGTGGGCAGCCCTGAGTGGGAACCGTTCCTTGCCAAGTTGCAGGAAGTGCTGGAGCACCACCAACCCGGCGTGTTTGAAGTCTTCTCCAGCCCTATAACGTGGATCGACAAGGACGATTATGACAAGGTAGCCAGATGGCTCCCCGACGCCACATTTGTGGGCGGATCTACCCTGCGCTGATGGATAGATACAGATGCCTCACACGGACGCAAGTTCAGCCTGGCCGTTATGACGACTCCTCCGTCGTATCTGGTGGGAAAAGAGACCCGGCAACAGTGGGCTGCTCGGGATCACCACATTTGGGTGCTCCTCACTGCGCACGCACCCCCAGGCTCCAAAGGGAAAACGATCATCACGTACGACACAGACGTGGAGGAGCGTCACAATCAGGCGCGAGAGAGGGAGGCGCTGGGGGCCGAGTACAGATATGTCCAATATATCCGCCGGCGCAATCCAAGCCGCGCCAACGATCGTGTCTGGCAGAACTTCCCTGTTCCAGATGGACAACCGAGCCAGGGGTTTTGCTTCCACTATACGATGGAATGGCTGCTCGGATTGGCGGAAAACGGTCTGGAAGGGCGTCACGCTAATGGCACGTTGGCTTATTTGGAAGGATTCTGCCAGATTAAGGCGTAACTTGGTGAATGAATCGATTCCGCTCATATTTACCTATCCATGTACACGCAGCAGATTTGAGGAAAACATGCGCTTGACGCGAGGATACTGTAACCCTTTACTTGGACGACCAGGCCGATGAAAGTGAGCGTGGGCCCTCGATTTTTTGGTAATTTTCCTGCATCCCTCTTTCTGGTGGAAGAGCGTGAAAAGAAAAGCAGGATTTCATTCATTGAAGGTCAAATTTCACTCGGAAGATGGATAAGGATTGAAACAATGAGATGGATGAGGAGGGTGCGAGTATCAGGTGACGGATAAAGTATCAATGTACTATAAGAAAATCGTCCATAAAGGGATTGAAGCGGACATTGACAGATGTATACACAGAGGGCGTGGGCGACAGGGGGAGGGGAGGTATTGGGGGAAGGCGGGCGATGTCGCGGGGCGCTAGACTGCACGGTGGATGGGGACGCAAATACAAAGTGGAGCGTCCCCGATGGTGGTCGGCGAGGGTACTCCGCAACACTCCTCCTTCGCCCCCGTCCCACCGCCGAATGGTTTCGGGATTCGCGTTAATGCGGCTGCCTGCAGGAGAGGCGGGCGTCGCGTCGACGCTGCGATCGCGGGCGGGTCGAGTCGGCGACTTCTGCAGCGCTTCGCTCCGCCTGTCGCCACGCCTGCCATTTTTTGAATACCACTTTGACGATCGGCGGGTGTACCGGCGGAGCTGTGCGCGGCGGCGACGGCTCGTGCGCCAAGGGCTGAGGCGCTGGAGCAGCAGCAGGCGACGTGGAGCTGGGAACGGCGGCGGCATGGCAATGGGCGATGCTCCGCGCTCGCTCGGTACTGCTTCGGGCTCGGCAGGCCCAGAGGACGCGTCCTGCTCCCCAAAGGTTCGCAGCGCGATCTCCGGCGCCACCTGGACGTCCTCGTCCGACTGTGGCACGGGAATGGGGCTCTCGGGCGAAGGGCGGTACGGCTCCCCAGCGCCGACATCGAGAAGGGCGTCGTTGTGCGGATTGTCATGATATGGCGACTGTACATCCGGAGGAAGATCGACTTCCGCGTCTTCGGGAGGCACAACCGCGACGGGCTCGACGAAGCGGATGCGCGGGGATGGATCGAGAGCAGCGGGCGGTGGTGTGCGTGCGTCTGATGTAGAAGCGCTGGCATCCGCAGCCGCAGATGTAGACTCCATTCCGCCCTCCTCATCCCGCGTTCGCGCCTGCAGGTCCGGCGCATCCCCATGTGCGAGGACGTCCACGTCCGCACCCGCAGCCACAGAAAACCAAGAGGGACGCGGGCCCCCGGCGCCCGGATATGGAGACGTGAGGGAGGCAAAGGCGGAAAGCTGGCGCTCGACGATGGGCCCGCGGAGAACGCCGACAGCGGCGGCCAGAGCGGCGGGCGGAAAAGAGGGTGTGGGGGCACGCGGAGCGGGGGGAGAGTGACCCGATCGCCTAAGGAAAGGTGATCAGCTTTATAACATGCCACTAGTACTGACGACTGACCTGGCGTATCGATCCCATCGATATCGACCTGCATCGTCCACCGAACGCACTTTCCCCTTCCCCTTGTCCATCCGGGGAGGGGCATGCACGACGTTACGCGCAGCCCTCTCGCTACCCTGCTGCGCGCGCGAAGGTGGTGCTGCATAGACCTCGGCCCCACCCCCGTCCGCCTTCCACCGCTGCGTGTACGGTCCGAGCGTGCGGGCTTATCTGCGACGAAGTTAGTAATGCGGACGAGATGAGGAGGTATTGTGTACGAGAAAGCGGAGCAGCGGAGGTATGGGGCGAAGATAAAGATGAAGATGATTTAAGTGGAGGTGAGGGGGAACGCGACGAGAAGAAAACAGGGTACAGAAACGCACCGTTATGGGAGTCGCCCACGACGTCCACATCCTCCTCGACTCCATCTCCCACCCGCGCCCATCATACGTGGACGGCTCGCGCGCAAGTCCTCCCATCCGCCAGCGCGCTCGACGACCGCGTACGCCTTGCTTGCACCTGCAACGTTGATGCTGCTCGCATGCGTGTACCTATCTCCCTCGTAACCGCACCGTTATACTAGCCCTCTCCCACTTTCGAATAGCCCACCCTATACCGATCGCGCACGTCCCGGCGGTCAAGGAGGACACCGCCGCATCCGCGCGCGCCGCGTGACGCGCCAATGAGCAGGCCCTAGCGCGGACGCGGGTCGTGCTGCAGCACTTCTGGGCTCGAGAGGTGGGACGCCCGGGCCTGCGAGGCACTTGGGCTAGCGCGTTGTTGTCGGGGTGGATGTAGTGGGCGCTTGCAGCGACGTTGATGCGAAGTGGACGCGTATATCACAGATGTCGATGCTGAGGTGGAAGGGAGCAGTGTCTGCGCTGACGACGACGAGGGCGGATGCGAGCGCGGAAGGTCCTAGCCCGTGATATCTGCGTCCATCTCTTCGGCGTCGCGCCCACCCAGACATGTTAGCGGGCTGCGCGATTAGGTGGCGCTGTGTCGGCGTCAGAAGATTTGGAGGGCTGTGGGTAAATCTCGTCAGTAATCGCATGCAGAGGACAGATGAGACAAATATAAGGAGGAGGAAAAGCAAGGCGAAAGAATATACGGTAAGACAAAGAAGAAACAAGAAAGAATACTCACCCTCCATGGCCGGCGACCTCGGCAACCCGATGCACAGTGTTCGTGTCGTCCCACTCCCATCCGACGACGATACGCAGCGCCCGCGTCGTAAAAATCCCGAGAGGCATGCGCGGCTCGCGCCCCATCCTCCTCCCCACGCCGTCGCCCATCCACTAACCTGCGCCCCCACCCGCACCTGGACACACAAAGGCGCGCACATCCGCATTCCGCCAGCGCTAGCTCCGCACCCCTAACCCCCTCCCACCCGCCGCGCGCGCATCTAGCGCTACATCTAACGGGAAAGGCACTAAACGCTTCGGTCCCCCGGCGTGTGTGTACCCGCTCGTCGGCGCGAGCAAATAAACGTTGGGCTGATGGTGCTCGGATAACGCGCGAGGAGCGGAAGCACAAGAGCTGGCGTAACGGCGTGGAGGGCGTAAGTCGGCGGCGGGACGGCGTAGGCGGACGTCGATGCCGAGGACGATGAGGGCGGGGCGCTGGGAGGCAGCCGCGTCGGATTGCGGGCGGGGGCGTACCGCAGACAAAGGGGATGTATATGTGGTGGAGGCCGCGGCTCGAGCGCAGAGACGCCGCGCCATTGCACAGCGTATGCATGCAGTTTGCGCTGTGTCGATGATCGCATATTGCGTGCGCTCATCTTCGAGGTCGTTGGGGGTGGACTTGCCTCCACTGCGCTGGCTTGCCTCCTTGAGATAGAGGCGCGCCGACGGCGGTTAACGGGGCCATTCATGGGTGGGGGTGGCTCTAAAAGAAGGTCAGTAACGAAAAGGCAAGGAGGTCAGAAGAACGAGACGCACCTATATGATCATGCGGTGCAAGCAGCCAAAACTTCCGCTCCTCGGGCACGCTCCCCTTCAAATTCGCAAAGTAGGCAGCATGGCACCAACGCCCGCACGCATCGGACGGAATGGAACAGCTCGTCACCCTAGGTAGAAGAAAATAACGAATTCGTGAGCGTTGCGTTTCAGCCGCTGAGGAAAGAACATACAGGTATCTGTAGAGACTATCCCCGAGCTAAACAACGTCTCGGTCAGCCGCGACGTCGTGGTAGAGTCAGCCCGGCAACGTACCGCTATTCATTCGCAAGTAGAGTTCCTCTCGGGAGCGGAGCCCGACACAGCCCAAGTACATTTACAATGGCTGTGTGGATCCAGTAGGCGGTAAGATGTCGTATTGAAGAACGCCGAGCCGTCGCAAAGGGAGAGAAGAAAAGGGAAGCCAGACAGCTATTCAGCAAGTCATTTGTTAAAAAGTGGGGTTTGAAAGAAAAAAAAAAACGTACCGTAAGAATCATTCGGGGAGGGATAAAAGCGCCTGTCTGGGGATGCAATCGCACCCTCGCAGCACGGGGGGTGGAGGGCCTGACACAAGCCGGCATATTCCTCCACGGGTGTCCCCTGGGCGTGTTGACGAAAATTGGTGATGTTGGCGGAAGCAAAGAGTGGATGTCACGTCACGGCGTGACACCTTCCTCAAATGCCACGCCAACGTCCAAATCACCGAGGAGGGAAACGGAACCGGAAACTCCGGGAGCAGGTGGCAGAGGAGGCTCAACCAGCCGGTAAACCTTCTGTTAAGGAACGTATGAAACGTGCTTCCCAGGACACGAACTGGAAACCCCGGTAAGCAGCGGTTCTAGCCCCTAATTGAATGAGTAAATAGTATGAAACCAAGGGATCCTCGTCGTGGACGGTCCGACGTCGCCTTGTTGGATCACAAGAATAAATACACAACCCCAGGAGGGGCTTTTGATAACGGCCAGCGGTATTGGTCTCAAAATACCGGTGAGTTTTTTTTTTATGGCCAAACTCGGGCTTTGTAAAAGAAATATACAGAGGCCATGACGAAAGGGAAATCGTATCCTCAGGAGTTTACGGGCTTCACTAAGAATGCGGCCATGGTCGTCAGAATCATTGGGCAAAAATTCCCTGGTAACCCTGCCGACTTGCCCATTTTTTCCAACGACGATTCCAAGGCTGTACTGGTCTCTAGTCCGCCGCCTACTTTGGAGGATGAAGCGTTGTCTGGTGTGGGGGGAATTGCTAAATGGCTGGAAGCGAAACTCTGCGCACGTGTCCAAGCTGCATTCGAGAAACTAGGCCCTCCACCTTTCGACGTTGGACGTTTCCCCGACGTGATCTCGAACTATGCCCAATATCGACTGCTTCAGGCATGGGAGCGTGTGCAGGCCCTGAAGCCTGCCTATGGGGCAGCCGAAGCACAGCGTTCCAGCAGTCCCGCTCTCCACCTTGGCGTTTGGGAACGTTATACCAAGAAACCCATTATTACTGGCGATTCTCGGCAGATTGATGCTCCCTGCGAGCGGCGGCAGGAGTTGGTGGATGCGCTGCATGATCTATGCGGTGTCATCAAGCAATTTATCGTCCCGAAGCTGCGTGCCATTATCGATTGGTATTATCCAGGACAAGAGTGGATCTGGGAAGCGTAATTCGTGTTTATTATTTTAATCTTTGCCCATTGTTTACTGAAAATTTTCAGGATGCACCAGCGTATTCTGAAGCATCTGGGACGCCAGCTGGCGGAATATCCCAATTTTGATTTCGGCGGCGTAATCACCACGGTTGCGTGCAAGGAAGGTGGAAGTGAGAAAATCCACCTCGACTGGTTTGACAACCTGAATCTCTTTGCTTGGGTTAGGTTAGGGTTAGGTTAGGTTGTCGTTAGAGGTGTGTGGGGCCTTGTCTATCCCATTCTGCTAACCGATATTAGCAGCCAGGGTCTAACCTGAATGAGATTAAGTGAGCAGGACCTGACGAGCTATAAAAGCGAAACAGGTTGGTGATTATTGAATACCAACGACACCTGTTATCCTGTTTTGCACTCATCTTGTATGTGTTTTCAACAAAAACACCCTAACCTAGGAGGCAGCAGCTGCAACAGCACTGATCCTCTGGCTCCCCTGCTCTCAAGTGAGGACAGCCACCATCATGGCGCAGGCTTCTGCTCCAGGGCTCCGGGATATCACCACCTTCTCTGAGAGGCTCGCTACAGTCAGGACAGTGTTTCTCTAACAGATTTAAAGATGAGATCAAACTTTTTTCTTCTTTTGCAACCATCCAACTGGTGAGAGGCGCTAGTCGTTGGTTGTCGTTAGAGGTGTGTGGGGCCTTGTCTATCCCATTCTGCTAACCAATATTAGCAGCCAGTGTCACTTTTCAGGTAGGCGCTAGTCGTTGGTTGTCGTTAGAGGTCTGTGGGGCCTTGTCTATCCCATTCTGCTAACCAATATTAGCAGCCAGTGTCACTTTTCAGGTTAGACACTGGCTGCTAATATTGGTTAGCAGAATGGGATAGACAAGGCCCCACACACCTCTAACGACAACCAACGACTAGCGCCTCTCACCAGTTGGATGGTTGCAAAAGAAGAAAAAAGTTTGATCTCATCTTTAAATCTGTTAGAGAAACACTGTCCTGACTGTAGCGAGCCTCTCAGAGAAGGTGGTGATATCCCGGAGCCCTGGAGCAGAAGCCTGCGCCATGATGGTGGCTGTCCTCACTTGAGAGCAGGGGAGCCAGAGGATCAGTGCTGTTGCAGCTGCTGCCTCCTAGGTTAGGGTGTTTTTGTTGAAAACACATACAAGATGAGTGCAAAACAGGATAACAGGTGTCGTTGGTATTCAATAATCACCAACCTGTTTCGCTTTTATAGCTCGTCAGGTCCTGCTCACTTAATCTCAAGTTTACATGATTGTGGAAACTTTCTCACAAAAGCCGGGGGAGTTTCTCAGAAATACTGCTAACACTGATTGATTGAAAGCACGGAGGAGCGGAACTCCGACACAGGGCGACCGTCTCCCGAGGCTTCTCACCGACGGTGAGATAGTCAGAAGCGTGGCACAAGCAAAATCCGGGGCCATCAGACCTCGGCACGGTGTCGTCCGAGAATCCTCAGTATCCATTCCGTGTTGGAACACACCTTGCGACACGGAACTTTATCGGGAAGCTCTACATCCGACGCGACTTTTCTCAAGCCTGTCATTGATAATCATTGAGAACCATCGGTGTATCAGTAGTACCGACATTCCGATGCTTCTTGGAACCAGCACTGATCTTGTCCGCGGAGCGGACTTAGCGGAGATTGATAGCTCGGAAAAGAGATAGGCACTCAAGACATCGTATCTTGCTCCACCGTCCCGATGTTGTGAATCTCAAGACTAGGGTTAGATTTTACTAGCTATTTAATCCCAGAATGTGGTGCCACATTCTGGGATTAGAGAGTTCGGAATTGAACAGAATGAAAAAAAAAAAAATCTATGGTTGATTGAGCGCAAGATACAGGAACATACGGATATTTAAGAGAATGGTCCACGCCGCCGCACAGTAAGAACGAGGGTAAACGAACAGAACGGGCATTTGCGGAACACCGGATCCAGCCAGCCATGCACGTAGCAGATATGACATATAGGTGGGACGTCGGCGCACCACCTTCCCCCCTCACCCCCTGCCCAGACAATGAAAGGAAATAAAGTGGGCGAAAGGAGAAACCTGGAAGAAACCAGCGGGATCAAGATCCCACCAACATGAATCGATGCTCGCATGCTCGAAGAAAATACCCTCAAAAAACGGACTGAAATACGGCCTCACCACAAAGAGTTCCCAAGTCCGAAGAAAGTAATAACCGCAGGTACGGACGAATCTTGTACCAACAAACGCCCGCCCGAACATCAAACCGCGGGAAAGGGGCTCCAGGAAAGGAAGAACAAAAGCAAGAGAATGAAAGGCGGTTGCCGAAAAAGGAAGTCGCACCCAGCGCAAAAAGAGTGGGCGTCCGTTATAGCTGGCACGAACAGAGAGACCCAAATGATGCTGCTGCGCTAAATAAAAAATGAGGTGCGACCCACGTCCAGCGCGCAAGGCAGGGCCGAGGAAGAGAGCAAAGAGAGCCAAAATAAGAGCCTATGCCCCGCACGCACTGCCGACGTACTCCACAAGCGGAAGGACCGAATGCAACACATCCTCGGCACAGAAGCCGAGGGAACCATGACATGGCGCGCGCCTCGGCACGGCATATCGTGCGCCGACGATTGTCGGGAAGGCGCGAGAACAAAGACACCGTGGCACCCAGCAAGCCCATATTGGACGGTGTCCTCGGACAGAGAACGGAGGGAACGAGAACCTACACCCTTCACGCGCCGACCGCCCATCCAACTGGTACTTACCCCATACCCCCTCGGATTTCGGGGCGCACGCCACGCACCGACGTCGCCATATGTATGCATGCGCGTATCCCGCCGACGCCACTGCGCTCTACTCCGCCCGCGTCTCCCAGCAAGCTAGCGTCCCTGGCAGCGTGTAGATGTACGGAGGGGATGGTGCTGCTCCTCCACAAGCACCAGCTGCGCGCACGGACTGTACGTCCAAAGAGAGCCCAGTTTGCCGGCCACAGAGAGACGTCGGCGGCGCTGCTTTTCTCCATTTCTCTCGTCTGTGGCGAGAGCGCCAAGATGGGGCGGTAAGAAGACCGGGCGCAGGTGGAGGACAGGCCAGAGGACGTGCAGAACGGGTACCGGCGCGCAGTCGGATGGGCTGCAGCGATGACATCCTCATGAGATTTGGTGGACGTCGATCAGTACACGCGCGCAGCAAAGGAGTGAATCAGCCGAGACGTAGACGATGGACAGAGCCACCGCAGATGAAGATACATCCCTTGCCACACATCCAATGCTGCGCACGCCACAGAGGAAGAAGAGAAACGAAACTGTGTTCACTCACCACATACAACCACACCTCCGCTCCGCCGCCTGAAATTCACCGGGCACGACATCCTTATCCCCAGCTGCCCCCGATTTCTACGCCATTCCGCATCTTTGACGTTCTAACCGTGACGTAGTGCGCGCAAGGACGAAGCAGCATACGTACGCGCCCACATGAAAGGTGACTATACACCTTAAGATTCGTCCCCCGGTTAGCACCCACTTAGACCCGGGATGAGGAAGACAAATGGAAGAGGGGACGTACATTATTCATAGCAGTAGCTCGCTCGACCCCACCGGATACCACCATGCCCCCGCGGCAGCTGCCCATTGCGCCGTTGCCCCTTCTCCCATACAAGGCCATTCGGACGAACGATGATTCCAGCGACGTTCGGGTTGGCGTGGACGGCCTCCGTGCTCGTCATGATCCGCGTCGATGACGCCAATGCGCGGAGGGTGTGCGATTAGGGCACGGAGAGGTGAGTGGCTAGATACATCCATGGTCGTTAACGCGTTATCGTATCAAAAGCCTTTATTCATAAGGAAAAATAAGCGCACCGCCGCGCCTGAGACCCTTTGAGATGCGGACCGTACTCCTATGTCTATCTCGCTGTGCGCTGCATGGTGCCAGACCTTCTGATCCGTAAGTGTAGCGATTACCATGCGGAATTAACGACTTGATTTGTTGGTCATATGGATCGTGGGTATCCTGATTCTGCCAGTAATTGGGTCAGAGAATCAAAGCAGGTACTCGACGACGCACGACTGGTTCGTCAGAACGCCGTTGGTGTCGTCTCCTCTTGAGTTGAAGGAAGAACAGATTGTCGTCGACTCGTATGGATTGAGATGCTTTGCTTGCGTTGCGGATGTAGAGCCAGACCAGGGGTTTGAGAGAACGCCTAGCAATGGTGATTTCCGCGGGATGTGACTGATATTGTTGGGTTACTTGTGAAGGAGAACCAGCAACAGATTGCGAATGTGGTGGCAGGAGTGAAAACCTAATTAGGAAACGGCACAAGCGCGATGACAGCAAGGCACGTGCACCGTTCCGTCTTGTCCCGAACGTCTTCCTTCGTTTCAGTATCTCTGGTGAGGCTGGTCTCTGGGCCCGGTGTCTGGTTCCTTCACCGACTTCATCTGGGCTCTGTTGCTATCGTCCCTGTTGGTCACTCTCTCCGATACCGCGCCTCAACTGTCCCAGTTCCTCTTCTCGTTCCTTCTTTTGCCGCCGCCGATCAGGAAAAAATCGGTCGGCTACGGCCATCTACAAGCGCTATGTATTGCTACTGTAGCACAACATAGGAGCCGTAGCAGGCCGTAGCTAACTTTTTTTCTCCCGAATGTTCCTTCTTCGGAGTTGATCGTCTCTCAGTCTAAGTCTATCCTTATTTGTCTTTCAAATCTTTTTCCCTGTGCTTTTGTGTTAGTCTGGCCAGCAAATGAACTTGCACGGTCGTCGTCGGTTCTCAAGTATGTCGAATTCAGGCCTGCTGTGATTCCCGAATTATGTGCCTACCTCAGTGTCTCAAACGCTTTGCTCGTTTCGGTAATTCAACTAGGGCTTCTCTAGGGTTTTGGCGGTCCATCACGTGCCGGGCGGCGCCCTTGGGGAGAATAGGCGGCGCGGGCAGTATGGCGCTGAAGTTGCAGTAGCGCCCGGGGAGGAACAACCCTCATGGGCGGCGCTTTTGGGATATGTGGGGAGGGAGAGGCTATGAGGGGTGTACGAATGGTGTTCATAAATCACTTTCCCGAAGGTTTCCAGAAAAAATCAACTTTGTTGTGTACGGGGGATCAAGAACGAATTCTCTGCAATTTGCACCAGTGGGATCGGACCAATATAGAATAGGTGGATCGTCGGTCTGACCAGGATTACAGATCCAATTCTCGAATCTTAATCAATGCTTGCTAGGGCTCCCTTGGTGCTACCTCAGGCAATTATATCGTTCAGCTGTTGATTGCCACTGTACATTTGTTGTAGTCACCAATTAAAGCCCCAAATTCTATGAGGAAACATGCGAAATACGATTCTGTATTTGCCCAAATCTATGCGATAAAATGATCTTGAACCACGAGCGAAGCTCTTGGGAGTTCAAAATCTGTTTTCATTCATTTATGGTTTATAGGTCTACGCAAACTAAGCGAAAATGTAAACGGTTCTTACCGTTTAAAACATTTAAAGACGAAAATAGTTGGAGCCTTACCGGGATATATGCCATTGAACAACTGCAACGATTCACAAGGGCAGGCTGGGGCAGCGCAGTATAAGGCGTAGAGTACTTCTGGTGCCAAGTACAGTCATGAATTATACACTAATAACAAAGGCAACGGTAGTAGAATATACACAGGGTATGTTAGCTATGAGGGGTCAATATACTGTAGATAGGTGGTGCAAAATACACTAACGAGATCTGAATGGACATACATAGCGCGGAAAACAGCGAGTGTGCAAGGGCAGAGCGAATGTGCGAGAATGATTGCAGAGAGAATGTGCGTGAACGACAGCAAGGAGAAAGCAGGAAAGGAAAAATGGCTCAGGCGAGAATGCCGAGACGCTAAATGTGTCGTCGGAGTCAGACTCGTGGTGGCGGGAGACGTCGCTGAGGGACACAGCGTCTTCGCTAAGTTTGTAAAGGAGTACAGCTTTGGAGAATAGGTCATTTCAGAATGAGCATCGAAAGTAGGTAATTACTCACTCGAATCCCTTCCAACTATGACTCGACTCCTATCGTGCTCCGCAGATATGTGATTTCTTCCTCTTGATGAGCGACCGTCTCTTGAAGATTTTCGATAACCCTACAAAATCAGTCCGCTAGTCAGATGCCACCAATCGTCCCAGGGAATGAAACAATACCTACTTTTCCAGCTGGGCGAGTTTTTTGCGGCAGGATTCGAGAACACTGTCGGGTGAGGGATATGTAAATATCCATTGGAAATTTTCCAAATCATCGCACTCAAATAGCCGGGGGTGAGGGAAAGTAGAAGGCTCGGATTGAACATTGGTGGGGCTTTCCCGCGCCATTGAGTTTCTAGGGGTCTCGGCGCCATCATCGAGGTCTGGATTTGGACCCAAACTCGAGGGAAGGTTTGAGAGCGAGGGCGGGGGTAGTACACTGTTAAGGAAGACATCAGGGATCACTCAGACAGAAGGCTCCGAGATTCGGAACCAGCAATCCAACAGTAGTGTGTGGACGACACGCAAATTCACCTGGCATCTGCGCAAATTGTACAGGAATCCATTTGCACGACGCAGCCAGCCTGAGCAAAGAAACCCAGAGGAGATGTTTCTCAATGGTGCTAAGAAACACAGCCCCAGCCACTGACCAGTCAAGATGTGCGCCCAGAGACCTCCAGAGGGCAAAAGAAAGGCAGAGCGATGGAGCTAGTTGAGGAAGAGAAGGGGACGAATCAATCAATCACGGGCTGCTGATTGGCGAGCACCGCCACACCTTCCTTGCTTTCCGCCACCGTCTCGCTTTTCTGGTGACCTCGTCCGGATCTGCGGGACTTCGATTGGACATTCACGGCACTTTTTTGGCTCTGAAACTTGGGAAATCTGGCTGTTCTAACTCATTCAACGGTGTATTTGTCTTTCTGGAAACAATCGGCGCACTCATCCAATCTGTCCGAAATCTGCACCGTAATTCGAACCGAGTCAAACTGCAGATGTGTGGGCCTGCGCTTTAGCGAAATACTGAGGCTAGGTTGCCAGACTGGATTTTCACCACGGAAAGCACCCGCCATTCGTGATGGTGTTCGCTTTCTTCCAATTTGAATTACCCTTGGCACTCGGCTTCACTTCCTTGAGGAACATCCCAATCGTAGAGGTCTGCCATTTTTTTCAAACTGAGCCTCATCTCAGACATTTTCTTTCTATAGAAAAAACCGCCTCCACTTGGACGGCTTCGGAGCCGGCTTTAACCCGGTCCACATCTATTTCTTTTTCGCCTAGACCCGGGCTTTCCTTAGTTAACGCGGTATGTTCTCAAACCGGACTACCGGATTCACGTCCATGTTGTATTACTCCAACCAATCCACCCCGAAATATGCCTCGATTGCCGATTTGTGAGTGGACGTTCAAAAATATTGCTTCGAAGAAACCGATTTCACATAGGTTTCTAACCCAAAAGCTCAACTTGACGACTTCCGAAACCTTTTACGAGTATTTGGATCTTCGGAAAAACGTTAGTCTTCACGCTCTGGAGAACATCTTGTCCACAATTGTTGCTTCGATGTTCTGGGCAGGCGAGCATGAACCACGGATCATATATCTTTCCTGCACATGTTGACTGCTCCACTCGGCAACACCCCTCCGCTGCCGCAGTGGTATGCCGAATCGACTCAGCAGCCAGAAGGGCCGGTTGGGGATGATCCAGGCATCAGTCTCATAAACCTCTACCTTGTAACTGTCAATATTACCAGCGCGCCCCGTCTACTGCAGGGAATTATCACGCTCATTGAAGAATTTGTGCAGGCCCATTTAGATGTGAGCAGATTCCTAGCTCAGTCTTCCAGTGACCTGACTTCTGCCTGACGAAGGGCTGAGGCATAATATGAGATCGCAGTTGGCTATATGGCCTCCGTCGCACTCAGCTTTATCGCTGCCATCTTTGCGCTTCGATGGAAGCACAAGAGAGGAAAATGGTCTCAATGTAGACAGAGCGGGATCCTGCATTTGATATGGCTGTATCGGAACCTAGAAATATTGCCGATACGACAGCACCCTGTGTCGTACCAAATATACTGCTCAAGGAATTGCCATATACAACGGATGAGTGGGGGTGGTTTAGTATTGTAAAAGGCCCCGAGTCCGAATCCAAAGGGCCCTAAGCAATTGGACAACATACCGGCGAGATATAAGCATATAATTACTACAGGGGTAGGTGTAGTATATAACCTAAACCTAGCGAAATATGGCCCCGTCGTGATATTTTATTCGCAGGAGAAAATTTGAGGACCAGTATGCCAGTCAAGTGTGGAACAATAACCCGAAAGACTCGACAGCGAAAATAGCAGAAGTTTGCAACATTGAACTGAGATCCGCTGAAGGTGAGAGGACACTGAAAGACATGTCAATGAACCGACTTTAGATGGCGGCAGTTGAGCAGCACGAAAGTTGAGACCGTGTATCACAGGATTGGGATGAAGGAGAATGCAAGTCTACTGGGCAGACGATGCTTGCAACGGACGAAATAGCGAAATTTTGAATCCGAGCTAATGATGAGCCACTAACGCCAGTTCCCCCTCTACGCCGGTTTCCTGGGTTAAATCCGAAATCGGAGACTGGCGCTAGTCCCATTCCCCACCTTACTTGACGACTCGCCTCGGTTATATCGCTTCGACAGCTGATAGCACGTCTAACGTTCGTCGACACAGTCCGAGGATTCCTGGAATGAGGGTAGTTTTGTACAGGGTCGAGATTTACAGTAGAGGCGACGCCAAATGTCAGGTGCAGTTAGGTTTGGGGTTTATCTGCCCTTCGAGTGGCTAAAACTACAGTGGAGGCCACCGACTCCAGTTCAAATGTGATCGCAGATGAAATTCTAGGTTGATTGCAGTGAACTCAGGGTACGAAACTGAAGTCAAAAGTAAGCTAAAAGCAGATATATTTTTAATGGGCCTGCAAACTTTGCAACATTGCGGTATCCGAGCAATTCAGGCAATGTGCATTGAGCTCTGCTCGGTGAAAGTCGATCAGAGTAACATGCCCTCTGTCATCAACCAAAACATTGTCTTCACGAACGTCATGATGGTGGATCCCGCGCCCGTGCAGTGAACGCAGCACAGCTGCTAGTTGCCGTCTGAAAGGGGCATTAGGTGGCACCAACATATAAATTTTCACACACTTCTGTTCCGTGGCGGCCCGCCCGAGATCTCGGACAGGAGAGCCCTCGTAAGTCATGACGGCCCCGGTTTCGTTGCCATCGGATACGACACCACGAGCAACTGGTACAGCAAGGCCGCAGGCGCGTGTTAAAACATTAACTTCGTGTCGGGCCAGGCTTTCAGCTGAAAACACTTTGACAACGTCCGATCCATTTGCCGAAGAAACTACCCTCCCGCTTACGCCCTGACCAAGGACAGTGATAAACGCGGCTGGAGTAATGAGGCTGCTTATCGGTGAGTGATTGATCGGGTACCAATGAGAATCGGCGAGCGCACCTGGGGAAATCAAACTCGTCACTGACGTCCCGAAAAAAGACTTCGTGATGGTGAAACAGAATGTAGATTCCGCGAACTTTGCGGTACCAAAGGATCCATAAGAGCTGAAGGTGCAAGATCTAGACGCAATTATCAACGGGAGATGTGCAGCACTGGTGGGCGTACCCATGCGATAAGCCATTGGGAAATCCAATCCCAGGAGCGAGCGAGTGCACGGAATGCGAGAGCCAAAGCCTGTGTGGCTTGCTCACGAGCGTGGAGGATCAGACAAGCGCTGCGCTCTACATCTCCATCCAGATTGATGTATGTTTGTGAGAAGATCAACGATTTAGAACCTGGTGCGCTACGTCGCACGTATATGACACCGGCAGGTGAGAAGAGCTTGGCGTAATCGACGTTATATTCGTACATCTGGCCCCAGAGCTACAGCGGGTCAGTAATCGAGGCCACCAACATGCAAAGACTACGAATACCTGGATCCAGATTCGCATCCCGGATGGGGCTTGATCCATGTGCTTTCGTGCTGGCCATGGGAATTTCTCGTGATTTGCGTATTCGCGAAATTCTGTTTCGTGCGTCGTGAATACTTGAGACCTCTTGTCCTCGGCAGCAACCAAGTGGGATCTCCTATCTGCCGCGACGATGTGCACGGTGAGGTCGCTGGATGTGGAATTTTGGCCCTGAGCAAGCCCCGCACATATAGGCTCATCCCGCATCGCTGCAGCAATGGCCGCGGCTGGGTCTATGCAGCTCATCAACCACAAGCCTCCAAGTTGTAAAAATTTATATTTTCGAGGACGGTTAGCTCCCCTAACCTCGTTTATGATGAGGAACTCAATATTTAGTGGAGTCACGGGTTCCATCGGAGCGGTTCTCCAAATCGCTGATTTTTCACCACCACGGTTTTTCCTGTTTCTTCGGTCAGAAAGCGAGTTTTGGTAATTAAATATATTCTATCTCGCCAGAATTTCTTGAGGACGTCCTGGGGCACCCTGGCTGATAAGGCTCCAACCGTTTTCACTTTCAAACGTTTAAAAATGTTTGTAAACTGATTAATAATTCTTTTAGTTTGCGGACCCTAGTAAACAGTAAAAAGACGATAAAAAAACGGTTTAAACGGTAATTTTTCGAAGTTTTGGTCTCATTGGTGTTCAAGTTCAAGTTGTGCTTCTGTAACATTGTTCCGTTTGATCCAGATGATGGCGCGTACATTTGACACATGATAATCCCGCTGCTCGTCTCCGCTGCTCGTCTCCGCTGCTCGTCTCCGCTGCTCGTCTCCGACCCTCCCGTCTTCAAGGCTCCTTTCAAATATGCCCTCGATATCATGTGCTGGGCGTAGCACGGACCACCCAGGACCGCTTAAAGAGTGGGGCGATTCAGTGCGTGATTAGACGCATCAGGAAATTCCCAAATGCTATGGGTTCTATGGGCAGTTACATAGACCCACATAGACATTCATAGACACCATAGCAACGTTGCTATGGCCTCTATAGCTTCTATGGTGTCTATGGGCGTCTATGTGGCAGCCCATAGCCATTTTGCTTTTTCCTGATGCGTGTCAGACACTTTCTTCATTCTAACTAAGTTGGACCGAAATGGCTTCTCGCTCTGTGCGTAATCGCCAGGCATCCTCCCGAGTGACTGATGGTGCGAATGGCGAAGCGCCTAGTGCCATACATCAGAGTGTTCTAGCTGGTACGTGCGACGTATCCTACGTCTGTATAGGACGCATCGAATGTCGTTACTTACTAGATGGCAGCAAAACCAATTCTCGATTTGATCAAGAAGATTGGAAAGCTTTCGGCATTGCTCCCAGAGACTGTCCCAGAAGCCCCAGCTGACGATGATATCCATCGCATCATCAGCCGTGTAGAACACCCCGATGGCACCGTGGCTGCCACTTTTAATCGCCGATTCGACATCCTGGTCGGCGTGGATACTCGCAGCTCTGATGGTCGCCTGAAAAATATTCGGCGGGGGGATTATGGGATGGGATGTGTCGTCAAGTGCCTCGGGTCTATTCACTGGGAGTCGGCCGAGATTCCATTCGATCTCACAGAGCCGAAATTAACAAGGGTGGCTAATGAGTTAGATAGAGTATCTATGGTGCGTCGCGTTTTTTCCCTTCTTTTTTTCCCAGGTACCAGTGTATCTGTTGAGCGCCTTTTCTCAAAATCACGACATCTCTGCCGCGAAGCCCGCTCCTCCATGCACGCTGACACCATCATGAAAGCCATGCTCACGAAGATGTGGATCAAGGCCGGGTTATTCAAGTCAAAACAGTCGTAACTTCGTTGTATATTTAAAATTTCATATAATTTACTGCCCGCAAATCTATCGTTTTTAAACGTTTTGCAAACGGAAATAAACGTTTGTGGTTTTTTTACCGTTTAGTTTACGAGCCGTTGTAAACGAAAACTAAACGGTTGGAGCCTTACTGGCTGATGAGGTTTGAACACCGATAGCGAACTTCGGCATTGCTGGTCGACCACAGGCCTCCATTGCATGAATTTTCGCATATTAGGCAACAATTGTGCTACGTCGTCTTTCGTATTGTCCTAGAACGCCAACATCAACGACGTGAAGGTCTCATTGAGGCTGTTTTCGTGCATCGCTGATTTTCTAGTATTCCCATTTTCTAACTTTTTCCCTCTGAAGCAGACTATTCGCCTGTAGGTGACTTGAATCCTTGTCAGATTTGTCTCAAGATGTCCAGGAGGCCTATACGAAGATGAACTTCAAATCGCTCGATGCCCGAAACAGGCAGGTGTGACGAGGTAACAGCCGTGACAGTCCATCTTCCCTCCACAATACCTTCCTGCACGGCGACGCCCCCACGGCTTTCTCCCTCAAAAGCGGCCCTCAGTCCATCCCTATCATCTACGCTGGTCTTCATGTGGACTTTTGGTCTATTTCTACCTAGCTGGTCCCGCGTTATGGATGGTGCCTCTGCCGCCGCCGTTCCGGCCCCCATTCGCTCATATCTTCGCCAGAACGACCGTCCTACCTTCGGCACCCTTTTTTGCAATCGGCTCAATACTTTATTTCCCTCAATTTGTCCCCTGCGCAATGGTAGTCATCAAGGATTCGGCGTTTTGCGGCTCCATGCATAATGGGAAGGAAGTCAAGGGTATTGGATCCCTCAGAGGGATAGTTTCGCGCTATACGGTGCGTCTACAATGTTCTCAAGTGCCGCTAGTGCTTACCCTCAGTCTCCTGCCTGAAATCGGAATTTTGCGCCCGTTCTCCTCCGCCACGTCATCGCCGTCTCCCGCCATACCGTACACGCCTGCGCTCCCCACAACACCTTCACATTCATGCTCATGCTGCCTTCGACGGCCACGTGCGCGATGGGCCGCCGTCATAACGGTCGCGCTGTGCCAATTTACGGGCAGCAGCCGTGTTGATGTATTTGCATTCGTGCCGTGCCCCCTGCGGCAGAGCCCCGTCCCTGTTGCGACGGCCCAGCGGCTCGCGTATACAGCGCAACTGCCGGTGCTGTGTACGCTGCGTTGCGCTGTGAGCTTGCCACACGGAAGCGCGTTCATGCATTCGCCTCACGTGCTGTCGGCGGCGATTTTCGCGAGGGAAGGCGTCGGCGGCTGCCTCCCTGAGCACTGCGCTCGCAGCACTGTCCGTGGTGGGTTCGCCGCGGCGTGTCCAGCGCCGTCTGCACGCTCGTGCATCCGCTTCGTGTACAGGAGTGCCCGACGTTCCTCCGCGGTGCTTAGGTGGGCTGCGTTCCCCTCCGTCGTCCCCGATTATGCCAGACTCCTTCCCAACCGCTTTCCCATTCGTGTAGAGGATTTTGGGATTGAAATTGTACCACGCTTACCACCTAAAATGTCATTTGGGCTTCATCCCGGAGGTATTGAGTTTAGGTCTCTGTATCAAATGTGAAGTAGCTAGTCTCCCCGCAATCCATATTTGTTTTGCGAATTTATGCGAGGTTTTTTGTGCTCGTCGTTGACGCCGATGCCGAACGCATTTGATCGCTGTGTTCCCAATGGGGTTATGTGAGCATGTCGGCCATCACGATGACCATGCCTATCGGTTGACGGGGGGCCACGTCTCTGGGTGATGCATCACGCAGGTCTCTCGGCCAGAGGATTTCATACCTCAGGACACGTCTCAAGTTCAGAGGGTGATGTATCATTCCCCCAGGCTCAATTGAAAACCTCCCCCTGCATCTCCGTCTGGGCGACTTTGCTCGAGCCCTACGCTGGTTCGATTTCACTTGCTGGCGCCCGGGTCTGTCCATCCCATCCGAGAGCCTGGAGCAGGCCGTCCTTAACACGCCAACTAAAGTTAGTTTAGTGGGCATACTCGCCGTTGCGATGCTCGACCAATTGAATATATTGGCGGTAGCTAATATCTACATAAACGCCCTCATCTTCAGCTCCTCCAGCGTGGAATACATTTTAAGACCCTCCGAGTAACGAATCTGGGCCGCGGCCGCAAATTCACGTTCCGCCATCTTCGACATATTTGATTTTACTGTAACGTCCGTCCTGAACCCGTTTTTGACGAATCGAAAGATGCCCGCAGAGGTGTACTGTGTGATAGAAAATCGCTTCTCGCCTTGCTGAATCGAGACATTGGAATGACGGAGGATGGCAGACGGGATCGCGAATGTGGCACCAGGGGGGAATTCAATCATGAGTCGCAAGTCCCAAATAATCAAATGGCCGCCCTTTCTATAGTCGTACCAGCCGAGGGCTGTGATGAAGCACCAGCCCCAGGCGAGATTTAGAAAGTCGAGGTGTGGAAAGGTGACCGTTTGAGGCCCGAAGTTGAACGTAACGCAAGCGAACACGCAGGATAGAAGGGGTGCAAGGAAAGGGAGGTTTGGGTTCCACCTGTGCAGCGCTTTCAGTGTATCGAGGTAGTATCTGTACAGCTTCGGCGCATACGTTTGAAAGAGCACTGGCAGACATAATTCAAGAACTGCGACGTACACGGTTAAGGAAGGGCCTCTTACCGTTGGCCATGCCTACAAATCGAGCGATGGCATGGTGAAAAAAGAGCGCCGTGAGAATCTGGAGCACGGAGTCGTGAAGTGCGAAGGGCGCCGGTTGCTGCTGGCCGCCGCCCATACCCGTGCCCATGTGCACCGCGTAGTGTGGGCCCCGGCGGGGAACATCGTCATGCTCAAGCGGCTCTTTGTCGTAATGGGGCCCGTAGAGCAGTTTGGCTGCATCGTCCATCGCAGTCGATGCCTGGTGAGTGACACCCTCCCAGTCGTCGGCGCCGCTGGGTCCGCAGTTGAGGACGATTATTACTTGATCATCCGCGTCGATTATAGCCGTCGTGGGGCTACGAACGTATCAAATAAGCTGCGTTCTGCAGAGGAAAAATTGGACCAACCCTTGCATCTCAACGGAGATAAGCCGCATTCCTTGTTCGGCGAGGGCTTCCTCCCGCTGAAGAACCCGTCTCGGTGGGATCTCGAACTCTTGAAAGCCGCAGTCGTCCACGTCCGCAGTAGCTTCGGCAGCGCGTGCGGCCGCGTTCTTGATGGCGCTGTCCCGTCGGCCCATCCACCCAGTCGATGCTACAGGTATGTCAAACGCTTCTAGCGACATCTCCACGGACACGGGGGCCGTGTCCAGGACCCGGTGAAGGGCACAAGCCTTGAGGGTGTGCCCATCGATGGCCTGGATCTGCGCTCGCTTCGCATTCCGGTTGGCCTTGTGTTTCTCCGGCCGCTTTTTTTTTTGCCGTGACGCAGGGCAGGGCTCGAACTAGAATCGACGGCGCCTTCTTCGTTTGTGGTGTCTGCATCTGCAGCCAGCAGCGCAGGGGAAGGCGGCCGCGGCCGTTTCAGCCTCTCGGGTAGGACGTCAGGGAGAGGCAAAGGCTTAGTCTGTGAGTCAGTGGGCGTTGCTTCAGAGTAAAGGACTGCGCACGGGCGACGGCCTCTCCGGCATTAACGCATGCGCTGGGTGAGGCGGAGGGGCGGGATCCTCCGCATCGAGCTCGCCGAGTCTATCGGCGTGTTTCGCGAGGATATCACTAAGCCGAAGGTCGGTTAATTTGATTGCTTTTGAGAGGTCGACGATGTGGGATTTCTGAAAGGCCATGGTATCCCTAACATGAAGGTCAGCGCGTTTCTCAATGATAGAGGAATGCAAGGCAAGAAATATAAATAGCGTTGACGTGCCACCGGGGACCTGGCACATCCTCAGGGATGGCGGTGCACTGCTCGCCGCCGCGTTGCAGGCAGTGAACTCTCAACACAGAGCACGCGAGTAGCCGAGCCGTCGGTATGCGCCAGGGTCGGCTATGCCCTCAGTCTCGTCTATCGGCGCGCTCAAGATGGTTTTAAGTGTCACTCCCTTGCAGCGAGTGGCAGACCCACACCGCAAAGAGCGGCACAACGTAGCCGGTAATCCCAGGGAGTAGGCGGCGCCTCCGTGACTGAGAGACGCACACCCCCACCGTAGGTTGAAGCGCAAGATTTGGCCACTCACCGTGTCAAATTTCCGAGGATGGTGGTGGTGCGAGAGCAAGCCTCGCTTAAAATCTTCAAACTCGTCCACACGCGCTGATGTCGCCGCAGCATCTCCGCGAATTTCCCCTTTGGGTGTGCGTGCGCCTCTAAACGCCACGAGGCTTTGGTAAAGCGGCCTCAAAATGTAGCTTTTTGCGTGCTTGAGGTTGGCTTGAGGATTGAAATCTTCGTCATATTTTTCAGAAACAAGCTAAGCCAAAATTTGGTGGAGATGTGCCGTTCTATTTATTCCTTCATGAGACGACTCTCGAAGATCTGGGATCGCGTGCGCTGTGCCGCGGAAGGACCGAAATGAATGACGGTGAATGGAGCCATGACGAGAAAGGGGACTGAGCGGCCGGCTAAGGGGTTCGCGAATTCTCCAAAATCCACAACATGATCACGCACCAGTGCGCTTGTTTGCGACTGTTTGGCGGCGCCGTCCGTCGGCTCGCTCTCTTGATTCACGACTCTCACTGTCACATCCAAGTCCAGAGATTTTCACGTTCCCTTGCCTGTTCCAATCCTGTTTACCACTCACTTTCTCTCTCTCTCACCCTCAAGCCGTCGCCGTCGTCCGGGACGTCATGACCCACGGACTGAGTCGAATTTCCTTCTTCTTGACACTTGTACTGCTCTGAGTCGGCGCTTCGAGTTCTCTTGGGCTTCATCCGGGATCTGGATTAACGCCATCTTTACCGTCCCTATCGCCGCGCATCACCTTCCTGGGCACTCTCTTACTTTTGCAAATTGGTATCCCAGTTAATTCGTCTCTGCCTCCTGGCCGCTCCAGCTAATCGTAGGGACAGCTCGTAATGCAATTCGGGGGGTAAAACCCCAGTACCCGGGCCATCTATTCTCAAACATGATATTCGCATTGGCTAATTACTTCGTTTGTTTGCGTTTTGGGCATCCACATCACTGACGAAGATCTTAAGCTCCCACCGGCTCAACGCTGACGATTTCATCTTCGAGGTGAGCTCCTTCAGGACTACGGCGTTGAGCTTGATCACCCCTTGTTTCTCAGTGATCTTGCTGACCTTGTTCAATGCAGGCTCACGGCCTGGAATGTCTTCCTTGAGCTTGCTGGTACCACGTAACTTTAATGACCTCAAGAACACTATCGCCCAGCCCTTCGCTTGCTGCCGACTCGCACTCCCGCAGCCTTATCTCGCCACGCGCAACATTGCATTTTGTGCTCCAAGTGTCCGCGCAAGTCCGCCATCTTCTGTCCTGCATTCCTTCTGACCTTCTTATATAATCTGCGATATTTTCGCGTTGACCTCGCCTGGTGGCTATTTTCATCACGGCGCTTCTTTCGCCGTCCTTCCCATTCAATGGACCGGTAAGATTTCCGCCTCGTGTATACCGTGCATTTCCGTGATCAGCTATGTTTGCTCTCTCAATCCCAATCATCGCTCACGCCGGTGTCCAGTATTTCCTCCAATCGCTATATAGAGCGCCGTACTATCTAACGTCAGCGTCCCATCCACCTGTTCCTCGCGCACGGTATCTTATCAGCCGCGACTTCGCTTTGAGACGTTTTGCAACGAATTCTCTGTCAAGCCCTCGTGGATGCAAGCTCACCCCAAGCCTGGGAGTATTTTCGGTAGGGCCTTGTCTGATTCCAACACAGAGCATTTGAATACCAGAGTATCGGTTGTGGACTGAGTTGCGCCTTTTTGCTTTTTGCAGCTCTCACGCTGATCATTTCTAGGGCGTCCGTGCCATCAAGTCTGTTTCAGCGCCGATATCAAGCGCGCCGTATGCCAGAGCTTGAATCGAAGGTGAGTTCATTTGTTACATCGTCCCCCGTTTAATCGCGTCCCAAGTTTAATTTCATCTCCTACAGTTACCCCGTTGAAGCAGGGGCGTTACCTGCAGTGAGCTCTTCCAAGATCCGCTCGTAGAATACAGCTTATATATTCCAATAGGTAGCGTATCCCCGTTCCTTCCTTCTGCAGCAGTGGCTGAGGGACTGACAGCTGCAGATCAAGAGTATTTATCTTATTACGTTCTGCTTGACGCATCGCTCCATTATCATAGCGCCTCGTAGCATTATCGTGAAAGGGTTCTGGTCCGGTTCCCAAAACAGAAATACCGGCATAACCCGAGGCCCCTGGCTTTGAGAACAACGGGAAAGTTAGAAGCTGCCATAGTAGGCATGCTACTTTGCAGCTTGAGATAAACACGGGCCACTACATAAGCCTCCCCACATAATCCCTTTCACGACGATGATCGAACCGCCGTCCCTCGTCTCCACGCCCGCCCATCCTCGCTCTGTACCCACGCTCCCCACGGCACGCCCACGCACCCCACAAACTCATGCCCGGGGAAGCGCCACTCCCCAGCGTCCCAGGCCGCGAGCAGCACGCCATGGTGCAGCGGGCGGATCCGCGGACGCACCTTCATCGAATACGGGCGCGCTGCGCGCATCCTGTCGGCCGCATCCTCAGGCCCGTTACTAGTTGGGGCGTCCTCAGACCCGTCCAACTCTGCGGTGCGGGCGACATGCTCGCGATACATCCGCTCCCCGAGCTCGAGCCACCGCACGGGCCGCCAATAGTCCGGTGCGCGCGCGAGATCGCCCTGCACTGCCAGCCAGGCGCGTTCCGCCGCCGTCAGCACGTCTGCGTTGCGTTGCGCGTTTCCCGCTGCTTTAGCACTTTCGCCGGCGCCTGCGCCGAGGACGGGCATGTCAGGGATCCACGCGATGTACGCCTCCAGGTTAGGCGCGTGCGTGGGCTTGGGCTTGTGTCCGCGAGGCACCGACGTGCCGGCCTCAACCAGGACAGAAGGTGCGCGAGGGGTGGGGGCGCGATCTAATGCAACGTGCAAGTCACCAAATTTAGGGAAAGCCACGCATGAATTCCACATACCTGGTGCTGGAGCTGATGCAGCCTGCGGCTGCGCCAGCTCAGGGGTGTCCGTGGGCTTTGGCTTGCGTGCGCGAGGCACCGCCGTGCCAGCCTCTGCCAGGACAGAAGGCGCGCCGGCGACGGGGGCACGACCTGAGACTAAGCGTGAGTCACGAAGGAAAAAACAAGGGGCGAGCTTACCGGGTGCTGGTGGCGGTGGTGCAGCCTGCGGCTTTGCCGTCCGGGAACGCGTTCGCGCGTTCCTCCTCGGCGTAGAAGTTGGGTCGGGCTCCATCACCTTGTCCCCTCGCCGCGGACGCTTCGCTGGGTCCTCCATTGTCTGTGTGTCAACGCGCGCGCGCTTGCTCCCCGCACCCGCGCCCGAATCCGAGTCAACTTTGTGCGTAGTCGCAGCCGGCGCCGCCTTCTGTTCATGCGCAGCTGCGTTTGCGCTCGACTTTCCGTCGACCTTGCGTGAATTTCCCTTCATTTCCTGCTCCTGCCCTCGCTCTCGGCCCCATGTAGCGCGCGCGCGCATGGGCGGCCATGGTTTTTCTCCTTCCCCATTTTCCTCGCCACCCACCCCACTCCCACTCCCACCGCCACTGCCGCTGTCGATAGCATTCCCAGGTGCTTTTCCGCCGACGCACACACTGCTGCTCCCACCCTCACCTCGAGCTCCACCGCCAAGTGGGCGCAATACAGCGGCGACGCTCGAGTCGCTATGGGCATCTAAACAAATACAAAATCAGTCACAGCGGTTCCTATGCACAATCAAGAGCGAAGGGAGAAGAAGGCGTGCATAACAAAACAACGGAAGAAAAAGCGATTTCAAAAACACCAAAGGAGCATCAAACGCACCCTGTGGTCTCGCGCGCATCGCAGCATGTAGCGGGACCAGGGCTTGCCGCACGGACTCGACGAAGGCGTCCGGATGCGCCCGGGTCGCTTCCTCGGGGGCATCATGATCATTTCGCCTGCTGGTACCTTGTTCGTCAGCAGCAGGTGGAGAAATAGCACCAGGGGCCGGATCCACGCGCCGACTTCTACTCGGTTGCTTAGCAGCGGCGGTGGCTTCAGCGCTCGTACTGGCGCGGGGCTGCTCGAAAACCCCCTCAGCGCTTCGCCTGTTTCGTTGGGCGGCAGGTTCCTCGCCCGTGGGCCTGACGTCCGGTTGTGCTACTACCCCGCTAAGACCTGTAAACTCGCGGTGAGTAAAATTCAGCAGTTCGACTTTTGGCAACCAGGTTGCGTACAGACCTGCGGTATTCTCGCTCGGGGCGGGCGCTGTGCACGCATCAGCGTCAAGAAAAGGGGGGAACGCAATGGCTGTTTACCTCGTCTGTGCAGTCGCTGCACAGCAGCAGCCGTCAACTCATCGGTGGCACGCTGCAAGGCTTTGATGACGTGCGTATCTGCAATTCATACCAGGTATCAGCGCCTCTTCACGAAATATAGGAAAGAAGGGGGAAAAAACGAATGTGCACCTCGCAACGGTCCAGAGAACCAACGATCCAGCCTCAGCATCTCATCCCACAGCGCACGCCACTCTGCATCCTCTTCTGCACTGAGCATCCGGGTATCGGGCAGCTCCGGCGTACATTGAAGGGCGAACTCCCGTCGCCCCTCCTCGTAGGCGCCAGAGAGAGTGGCTATGGTGAGAGGGCCGCGTTGGAGCGCTTCTTGTTCCTCACGGGAGTAGTTTCTACGCGAGGGGATGGACCGGAAAGCGGGAGGGGGCCGTGGAGTCGATACGTCGATAATTTGGTAGGCTGGCATTCATTTACTTATTATCTTTAACGCAATGATTCGCTGCCACGCACCTAGATCCGCTCCCTGGATCTTCTCTGCTTCCCTTTCGCGCTCCTTCCCCTTCCCGGCTCTTGGCACCCTAGGTGTCTCCTCCTCGATCTCCACCTGCACCTGCACGCCTTCTCCAACCCCTAACAACGCATGCTTCTCCGCCTCCGCTTCCACGTGCCGTTTGCACATAACGGCCCTTGCGACTGTCGCATAGTCCAATACCTCTCCAGGCCCAATCCCCACCTCTGCACCGCCGACATGGAACGTCGGGTTCCCCCCGCTGTTGCGGAAGACGAACTTGACGTGCTGAGGCTCGCCGTCGCTGTCGTCACCAGTGAGCGCGGCGAGGGAGGATATGGGAATGGGGATGTGGAATACAGGCGCGCCGCCCGTGGTATCGAATACAAACGTCGTCGTACGCGGCATTCGGAATCCAAAAGACGCGTCGCAGCGTGACGTTGGTGGCAGAAAGAGAAGGCAGGTGGCGGTGCGACCGTATCAAACGGATCAGGTTACTCCTGTTCTGGTTCGATGGCGCAAATTCACGGCTGGCCACCAAAGTTCGAGGTGTAGTTTAACATACAGAAACCAGGACGAATTTCCCGAGCATCCTTGACATCTGTTATCGCATGTGATTCCACGTGTTTTTCACGATCAATTCAGTCTGACGTCGTCCACGCTTAAGGCTCCAACCATTTCGTTTTCGTTTGCCCATCCCCGTAAACAAAACGGAAACGGTTAGTAAACCATTTATAAACTGTTTAAAACCGTTTAAAATGGTATTTCTTAGGCCAAAAACAGTGTGTAATTAGCCTCTACCCCAGTCCAACGTCGCCGCCTTCAACAAGCCTGCTTTTATCCACATCTCGGTGAGCATTGCCTGTGTAATTGTATCGGACTTCATCGATGTACGGGTCTCATGACAAAGGTTGCGGGTGCTCGAGAAAAGGCGCTCGACGGACACACTGGTGCCGGGGATGGCCAAGAAGCCCCGAGCCATTCGCGAGACCATTGGAAACTCGCGCTCATTCTCCTGCATAAAAATATTCGTCAGAAAGGTCTTGATGAAAATGTGAAATACGCACCTTCCACCATTTGAGGGGGTTATTTGGGCCCGCATAGGTTTTGAACGCATTCAAAAAACGCTGGATCTCATGGACGGCGACCACAGTCGGTGCAGGATCAGCAACATCAACCATACAAATATTGTCCAGGAAGGCATTAGAAGATCCCGGTCTCGAACGCGAGAGATGCGCCGCAGGCTGAGGTCGAGATTTCGCACCGTGGGGGCGGCTGGTAGAGCTTGTTGGAAGGTTGTGGAAGGACGGGCAAATGGTGGGCAGGTAATGAGGCGGTTATGCTCAGAGTTCAGTAATGGCGCCTCTATATAATATTCAACCATTTAAACCGTTTAAAAAGGTTTTGTTTACCGTTTGCCCGGGGACGTAAACTAAATGGAAATAAAAACGATTTTAACCGTTTAAAACGGTTTATAAACGGAAATGGTTGGAGCCTTATCCACGCTAATTATCTTCTCCTGAACTCTCTTCGCAGCTCTCTGGCGCACTTGAAGAATTCAGCGAGAGTTTCGGATAGCGCACCGGCTCTCAAACTACCCTAGCTTCAGCCACTTCTGTGCCGCCCCTCGAACTCTCAACTCATCGCTTGTATTGATTGGCTGACCAAGCTCCACTTCTTTTGCCAAAAACCAGCCACGCTATATTCTTCTCTGGTCAGTTTGTGGGACATAAAAATCAGTTTTCCTACAAAAAAAATTCGGATGTTGAACTTTGAGGCTCGCTTCAGGGTTTTCCAGCTAGGGAGACCAGGAGAAAATCTCCGGGCATTTCCTGAAGGAAACGACAAAACTGCATCGGGGAGATCTCTCAGGGGTAGTGGTATGGGAATAGCTCAAAAGCCCCTGGTTCCGAGAAGCGAATCGTCAGAGATATAAATTGGTTGCAACTCTGGATAACAAACCTTCAACCGTATTCTTGAAAACGGCCTGTGGTGGCTGACGCGGTTTTGGTCGCCGCTTTAATAACACGTTCAAACAAATGGATTGAACGGAACGATTGTGCATTGGAATAAGATTCGGTGAAGATATATGAAGCGCTATGCTGTGTTATAGTCCGGGAGTTGTTGTATTCACCAGCAGAGAATCCGTTCACGGTTCAACTTGGGATCAGGATTTATCAAGCGTCCGATGTTTTTGTGAGTGTGCGGATGCCAGAACATAATTATGGACGCTATAATTGAATTGAGACCTCGTTCTCCCCACAATCATACGCTGAATGGCGATGAATGGCGTTGACCGACATTTCTTATTGTCTGAGCGGCAACCTCACGTGTGTTTGTCTACGCTGGAAAAATTGTGATGCATACTATCTGTTGTGTTTTTCGGATTTGGGGAACGGGAATGCGTACGCCCCGTTAGAGGCGTGGCTGAGGACGCAGGAGGCGGAGCTCGATGTCTAGAATTGTGCGACGGAGAAGATATGAATTGAACGATGCTGCAGGAAGGGGAGGAAACGTACCACGTATCGGTATCATCCGGATGGGTGTTATCCCACACATTCCCCAGTGTGGTCCTCGGATTACACGCCCTTGACTCCGATATCGGCCACTGCTATCGCGTCCTAACAACTTATCTTCGGAATGTGAGTCGCAGCTGCACGACGATCCTGCCTTCGAGCGAACGAAGACAAGAAGAAGAACTTGAAAAGAGAATAGAATTAGAAAAAACACCTGAACCATTGTCTCCAACTCCGTCTCTGAAGTAGCCTGGCCTTCGCCTCCGAGTCGGTATCCAGCCAATGGTGCAGAGGTAAGGCGGCGATTGTTCCGCGAGACGAATCTAAAGTGAAGTACCGACTGGCACGTTGTATTCCACGACATCAGATTTTTGAAGTGGCTGCAATGACTCACAGTTGTCCAGCGAATATATCAATGGCCTGGATATCGAAGTTCTATCTTCACACCTTGTCATACCAGCGCCAGGATCCAACAATAACAGAACTTGCCCTTCATCCCTCTCAACCGAGCTTGACTAGTAGGGTTTGGACATCGTTGACAAGGTCTTTGCTTAATTCAAGACAAGACCAAAAAAAATCAGACAGTGAAATACAGCAACCATGCAGTCAGCGATAAATAAGCTTTTCACAGTTCATTACACATGCTGCAGTAACCTCCCCCCATAGCTCAGCCCAACTCTACGTACAGAGATTCCTCCTCAGCGATATCCATGCACCATTTCGCCCCGCTGCACGGAAAACACTGCTGCACCTCAACCACGAGTTCGGCCCATGCAGGAGGCTTTACTGAACGTAGAAGTACTGTGAGTGGTTGGGGTAGATTGGGACAGTCTCCCAGGCCCGCATCGAAATTGAGGGCTGATGGCCTGAAATCAAGCTCCCCACGGAACGGGTCCAACTGGCGGGGAACCAGGCGTTCGAAGTCCAGATTGAGTTCAACAATCTCCAGCTGGTTGTTGACAGGCAGCGCACGTAGGATGCTCAAGAGGTCGCCGAGCTCCGGTCCGCGCCAAACCAAAAACCGAACGATACGCAGACTTTTCATACTGCTGATGTTAGAGTTGACTATCCAACTCCGGATCAGAAAATCGCCCCCAGGATGCTAATAAAACGTACTTATAGCACCAAAACTACGTTTGGAAATTGCAAGATCTTGAACACAATGGAGGGGAAATGGAAAAATGGCGAGGGAACGCAAGCTAGGGAGCTGCAGGATGCTCAAGTGTGTGAAATTGAACGGATTAGCACCGTCTGACAACCATCCAATCATCCGTTGTCCGACCACCAACGACTTGGGATTGAGCTTTGGCTCGGTCGTGGAAATGTGGTCCCTGTCCTCTACATTATCTGTGGAGAACGAGACATCGCCAACATCGAGTGCAATGATGTTCGACAAGCAACCTGCGAGAACTGCGTTCAGACTGCCGCGGGAGAAGAAGCGTCCGTGGAGATGAATAGTGCGCAACGTGGCTCGACGGACAAAGGATTTTGCGAGGGGGATAGTGGTATTCATCTCTAGCTCTGTTTGCATCACCCAGTTCAATGTGCAAATAACAAGATTCGGGAGAGAGAGGGCTGTGATGCGAAGGAGAACCACATATAATAGAGGGATTTCGAACTCGTGAATCAATCCCGTAAGGTGCGGCGAGCTCTCCAAGATGTCAAGGAGGTTGTCGGAGTAGGTAATAGACCTGAATATTACAGCCTGGCATGGCCGGACCCATGCTTTGGAGGTGCGTGCGAGTCGTATGAGCTGTCGGCGGGGCAGCCATTTGACGATGTCGTATACCACATCCTCGAGATCCAGTACGATCCGGGTGGGTACTAGGACATATATGAGGACATTCACTGAATACTAGGGTTACTTACTTTCCGGACCAGTGGGGAGGAAAGAGAAACACATTCGAGGAAGTTAAGGTGAGGGAAGAAAGTAAGGAACGAATCATTCGTCATTTACCGTCGGTGACAGACAGTTCGCTATCGACAGTCGATCATCGATCATCGATCATCGACTCATCATCGATTTTCGGATACTGTAGTATTACGTTCAATTCGTCAGTCACGCGTCACGCTCATTTTTTCTGAGGGTCAATAATTTTTTCTCAATTTATCAGATTTTCTTACATTTTTAAAAGTATTAAAAATTGGCCGGGACTGGCCAGAAGAGATTCTGATGGCGCAAAGGAGAGCCACAGAAGCATCGGTTATATCACCCAGACTCAGGCAAATTGAGTCCTGCGTAGGGATCGGGGCCGTAACCGTAAAGTACGGTGTGCGGTACGGATTTTACGGTCACCCGTAACTGTCCCGTAAAGCCCTGTTGTGCCGACTTTACGGTTACGGGCCGTCACCGTAGCATAACCGTATGAAGCCGTAAATTTACGGCAGTGTACGCCCGTAATTCCATCCCAAATGGCCTGATTTCGGAATGCATATCTGGAGGCCCAAACAGTTGCACTCCCTAGGTTCTTCAATGAAAAATATCCAGCCGCGGCCTCCACCACCACTCCGGCGACTGCCGGCAGCTTATCGATGCTGCACAGATTCCGATCGCGGCCGAGAAGATCCTCAAGCGCAAGCCGTCTGGCCAAGGCACCACACAGGGCAACGATGTCCAGTGAGTACCCGTGTCGTCCGTTGATATTTAATTATTGCTGACTTGCATTGTGATGCCCAAGAAGTCCAAGACGGCGGTCGGGGGCTTGAAGCAAGGGTGGCAGAAAGCCGTCGGACTCGTCGCCGCAGTCAGCAAGTCCAAGAATTCAGCTGTGCCTGCGCCCCGCGCCTGTGCTGACAGCAACCCGTCGACGCCGTCGCTCATGTCTTCGCGTCGCTCCATGGCGTCGGTGACGATGCGCTCGGCCACCAGCAGCATTGTTTCGCTTCCCACCAGTAGTGTTGTTTCGTTCCCCTTGGGCGAGTTCGATGGCGAGGAGGACCCAGCCAGTCTTGCCGCAGCTCGGGGAGTCAAGTCGTCGGAGGCGATCATTGAAGGGACAGCCAAGGCAAGCACTGACAGTCACTCGTCACACATCACTCGCTTACTTCGCTTTACTTCCACCATGCCAGATAGGCATTTCGCTCGTCCAGAAGGACATCAAGCTCAGTGTCACTGGCCAGGTCAAGACCCTTCGGGGATGATCATTCTAAGCGCCTCAAGGTTTGGCAGCAAAAACTCATCCCTAACTTCATCGAGTGGATCTCGACATATCCGGATGCCTTCGGTGCCAACGCCCATCCTCAGTTCGACACAGCCGTCTCCGAGCTGTGGAAGGAGTACCTTGACGAGTTGGAGATCTCTCCCGCCGTCTATGGCCAGGTGAGTCAATGATTTCAATGCTTGTTTGTCGGCATTCATCCGTCCTCTAAATTCAGGCTGCGGCCGCGGTTCGCAACTGGCGCAGTGCGGTCGGTAAGACCGGCGTCAAGGCAACCCGGTCCGTGAATTTTATCATAACTGTGAATCTTCTCTCAGCACGTTTATTTGTTCGTCAGCACTGCACACACCCGAGGCATGCTGCATTGCATGCACACCGTACTGTCCTCGATTTGAAGTACGTCTGTTTTCTTGCCTTTCTTTTTCGCGCGCCCGTACTCGTTGCGACACCTCCATATTTTGTACCCGACCGCTTCAGGTCTTCGGGGCAACGAACACTATTCTGCATCAGGGGAGCGCCGGCATGCGCCTAACGTGCTCGTGTCTCCTTTCGTGGCTTTTTAATTCCCACGGTCCGGTACAACGTGCCATTTATTCACTCCACATCTCCACATGTGAAGTTGGCCCCTGATCTTTCTAATATTCCAGCAACTTCCTATCTTTATTCAAGTCTCTGCGCACGCTGATAAGGCGTAGTAATTTCTCACACTAGCATAAGTAAATATTGCTCGAGTTCGCGTCTCATATGCATCTTGGGTACATCTCCTTCACTTCCCCTCGCGGCATAGTTTCCAGCAACCAATTCTGCCTGTTCGTAGTTATATCTGGCGGGTGAAAGTTCTTTTCTTTGTGTTTCCAAATGCCAACGCACTAAGGTCGAGAATATTACGAGCTACAATGGCCGGCCGTAATTTTAATGGCCATATACCATCGACCAAAGCCCTCTTGACTTAGTATTCTTTCCGCTACAGCGAGCCCTGCATATACTGGGGATGTGTGTAGGTCAGAATTCAATTGATCTTTACCATCAAACCTTCCTGGAATGCGCTGCAGCCTGCAGGTGAGTCACTTGAGAGTGTACACACTATCGAACGATATACATCCCCATGCGCAGGATAAATAATAAAAGACATAACGACATAATGGCTACGACCGTGCTCGCCGTGGGATTCCAGTCCTCGAAAGTTCGGCTCCTATCAATATACCGGATCAGTTTCGCAAACATTGAATTGTAACCCAACTCACCAACATCAAGCACAAGGCGATGAGATAGTTCGCATAATTCCTTGCCCGATATTCCTCCACGTGTGTGGTCCAATATTAATGTGGCGATGTCAAAGTCGATTATGCGCGGCCCCGAGCGCTTTGATAACACGATGTTTCGGGGTTCTAGGTCGTTGTGCAGGACCCCAGCTTGACGGAGCCGTACGACGCGCAAATACAGTGTTTGGCTGAAAAGAATTATTTCGACCTATGCTCAAAAGCGTGAACACAGACCGATCTTTAAGACAGAGGGTGCTGAAGTCCTTCAACGTTGCTCTCACATAACTGGTCACGAGGATGGAGCTACCGTCGTCGAGGTTGCGGTACATCTCAAAAAAGATGGAATGACGACGCTCTGCAAGGCGCGCAGAAACTCGTAAGCTGCAAACTCGTGCAGAAGCCGATCCGAGGCCCAAGGTCGGTATGATGCCTTTGCGACCATGTGGGTTTCAAAAAGCCAAAATACGAGTCGATAGAAAGAGACAACGATGTCCCCGTCATGCCGACATGCTGCATTAAAAGTGCGGAATTGGATTGAGAGAGGGCAAGAAATTAAATTTTGGGGACTCGCCCGAGCGTCGCCAGTTTTGCTCGGTGGATAAGAGGGCCATTACACAGTAATGCCGCTTGTGGCTGGGATAAACGTGGGAAGAGTTCCGGTACGGTGACGCGGAAGATTGAGTGATGGACGAGAGTATTCAGGGTATGGTGTGCGCCTAGTGAGCAGAGCGTGCGTGTAGAATAAGACAAGTTCCGCCCTGTAACGAGCTTGGGTAGTCGAGCCGAGGATGGTATAAACTGAAGATTTGGGTGTAGAACGAACTCGGAAAAATAAACTGAACCACCATGCGAATATGCACGATATGGAATGACGAAGGTATTCAGCTTCGGATCGGACTCGAATGTGTGGAGGATTCTTGTCTGGTGGAACAGCGTTAGGAGCAGGACACTCACAAGAAACGTAAAGGGGGGTTCGAAAGAATATATTGAGCTAGAATTCGAGTGCCAGATTATACGAAGATCTTCGGGGTTGGTGATTGGTACGCGGACGGAGATTAAAACTCACGCGTTGACCAGGAGTTCAGGGACTGCGGCACGAGAGAACGCATCGGCGAAACTTGGATTTTTGAGCTCAACAGTGACTGCGCATCAGTCACTTTGAGTCGTCGCGACATGACAGGTCTGTTGCCGTACGCAAACTTTTTTCTCGTGAACGGAAGTTAAGCACTACATTTTGACAACTCCTCGGCCGACTTGATCGAGGTCGGCCGAGGTTGGCCGAGGTTGGCCGAGGGGCTCGACTGGGTTGGCCGAGGGGCTCGACCGGGTTGGCCGAGGGGCTCGGCCAACCTCGATCAAGTCGGCCGAGAGGCCCTCAAAATGTAGTGAAGGGTTCACATTGACTAGATACCCCCCCTGCCTCCATCTTATGCTTTTCTCTCTTCATCGCAAGCAAGCTCACCGCAGGGTGCTCTTCTGGATCTTTTCTGTGTAGTCCTTCCGGTACCCCTCATTGTCATATATTTCCTCGATATCTCAGTTACCTCAGTCTTCGCACAAAGACTTCATCGCGCTCGAAGCAAAAGACGATAAAAGGAATTCCTGGACCTCGAATCCAACGAAGGGGGCACCGAAACATTTTAAGCATTCATTTTGGATGTTCTACGTCCCATCGGACTCCTTGAAATGAGTTTTACGCTTCAGAATGGAGTTCAGGATAAAATGAGACAACTACCTCAAACTCGCCAACATTGCAGCAGGACAAGTTGATCCGGCGTACTGAATTTTCTTGAAGTTTTTTTTTAGAGTCCGTTTCGGGTGGTTAAATCCCATCAGAGCCCTTTGAATAAACCCCCTGCTTCAGAATGGAGGCCGGAATAAAATCACAAAGAATTACCTCAAACTCACCAATATTGCAGCAGAACGAATTAGTTCGGTCAGCGTCTGGCGTATTGAAATTTCATGGTGCTTTTTGGGTGCTCAACAGAGGGATTCTGTGGTTAGGAACCGTAGCCCAACGCAAATGACGGCAAGTTTTGAATTTGACCAAAATTTGACGCGACATGAACACGTCCATCACGTGCTCACAATAAAGCCAAGCACATCACTGATCTGTCGTGTTTACTCTTCCACCGCCATCACACAAAGCCGCGCGCCACTCCGCTCACTCCCCGACCCTCTGACGCTGCACTCGCCTTGGGAGCGCGTCAGGAAGTCGGGGTCCCGCGTTCTCTATGTCAACGCGCACGCTTCACCCCCCATTGGCTCATGACGTCCTGGATCAAAGCGCGTGGGGGACCAAGACTTGCCTTGCCACTTGATGGCGCAGACGCCTGCTGGCGCCGCTGCACGAGAACGAAGCCTCTGACGTAGCGGCCGCGGAGTAGGCGATGGCCCCGCTATATTTGACGCCGTCGAGGGCAGCAGAAGAAGTTGAGCGGTCAGGAATCCACGTGCGTCGTCCTCCATCTTTTTACCTTCGTCCCTCTCCCCTTTCTCTCCTTCGTTCTCGCCCTTTGCCGTATTTCTGAGCGACGGTGGGACGCGTCAGCCTGGCTGCCTACTCCCCCACGCTCTTCCGTTTAGCGGCTGCCCCAGCTCCCTTGGAACCTGTGGCTGAGGAGGGTGAGTGTAGTGAGCTACGGCGGCATATTCAAGCATTGCAACTTGGAGCCTTGAGCCTTTGATGCCCCAACTCGTCGCAGCGTCGTCCCCCAGCAAACCTGCGCGTTCCGGCAAAATCTAGCGGCAGCGTACTGCCCGCTCGGGGCTCAAAGATGTAGCGAAGCCTGAAGCTTGCCAACGTCCGGTCTGACATTCTGTTTTTCTGTCTCCAGATCTCCAGATGTCGCTGGCGCATGGTGCATGGGAGCGACGCTTGGACCTTCATGTGCGCGCGCGTAGATGAGACGGAGGGCACAGCCGAACTTGGCCTATACCGACGGCCCTTCTACTCGCGCGTTTGCGTTGGGGCTTGAGTCACTGCCTGCAGCGCAGTGGCGGGCAGGGCACCGCCGTCCTTGAGGATGCATCATGTCATCGGCGGCATGCTCATGCTATTGCTTTCCTTGTAAGCCAGATCTCCAGATGCCGCTGACGCGCAGTGCATGGGAGCGACACTTGGACCTTCATGTGCGCGCGCGTAGACAGAACGAAGGGCACAGCCGACCTTGGCGCATACCGACGGCTCTTCTACTCGTGCGTTTGTGTTGGGGCTTGAGTCACTGCCTGCAACGCAGTGGCGGGCAGGGCACCGCCATCCTTGAGGATGTGCCATGCCATCGGCGGCATGCTCATGCTATTGCTTTCCTTGCAAACCTCTGTTGAAAAACATGCTGACCGACATGCCCCTAAAACCCCACGTCGTAACCGGACGCACACAAAACCGGCTAAGGGCCAATAGTCAGTTTTGTCGGCCGAGTCATACGCTTGGAGATAAAACCGCCTCAATTTCATGTACATTCCACACGCCGCATTGAGTTCACAACCTGCCAGGGCCTAACGGATCGCAATCTTACCTTGGTACTGGTCGCTTCCACATGCCATTTACAGTACGATCTGCGGCCATTATTTTTGTATCGCTTTCAACATTTATTCGCTGAATACACGCATGCAAGGCGTGCCTTTCATTTTGCTGACGTTCATCGTCGTGTGCTTGTCTTTTCTTTATACTACACTGTCACTGCTTGTCCTTCGGCTTCAATCATCGCGCCCAAGTCTTTCTGCGCCCTTTCATTGTCGGCCTTCCCTCCTGCACCTTTTGCTTATTTCTTTCTCGATACATGCCCAATTCTGGCGTTCGCGATTCACCCGAGACTCAGGCGTCTCTCGACATAGACAGCTCGATGTTGCTATGCCTTCCGGTTCGGGAGCCGCTTTATAGTATTCCCGGCGTCCATTATTCTAACCTTCAGTCATTCTGATCCTAACTGTTTGTCCGCTCTTCCAGGCTTTTGCTTCCGCCCGAATCTTTCGCCTTCATTATTATTCTTTACCGCCCAAGTTTACATTCTCACCCGTTCAGGCTCAAGTTTCATCTTCGAGTCGTAAGGCGTTCCAACGTAAAAGTAATATCCTCCACTTACATGCAAGCCCGATTAAATTTAGATCGAATGCTCTGTTGTCCAGTTCAGCGTCTCAGCTTTACGCAACAAGGAGTCAAAGCTCTTGATCGATCATATCCCTTTGCACAAGATTACACTATTGGACCTAAGCGCCGAATACCTCACAGTCTACCTGCAAGATCTTCGTGATATGGGTGTGGTGCGTCGATGAATTGTTCTTATATCCCTTTGACTGTGCATTGATCCATCCTTCCCTCAGATCAACGCGGTGTGTTTCTGATTCAAGTTCTCGCATTCCAGTGTGAGTGGCCTTGTCATCATCCTTCTGACTTCGTGCTCTGTTGCCTTTCGCGGTGATAGCCCGCGGAATGTTCTTTTTTCCTATCTTTTTACGACCGAAGTGATATTCAGCGCGATGGGATTGGGTGAAGTTCTACCCGTAGGCCCTCTTCTGTGACATTCGGGTCTGATCTACGATTCGTATTGGAGGCGCTTGCGCTGTTAGCAGATAACAAAAAAAAAAAAATCGAGGCCGAACAGACCAACACGGAGCCGCCGTCGTCACGCTGAACTCTTGTCCCGTCGGCGCTATCGACGTTCTCCTGTTCTCTTATTAGCATATGCAGAATTTGTTTATCTCCAAACTTCAAGCCTGATTCATGGATCGGGAATATGAGGACTACGGAAAGCACGAATTGGTTTCACGCGAGCGAAAGTTCCAGGAGATGGGATAGGACAGTATATGTGTCAGACGTCCTTCTTCTTGTCTACCTACTCTTACTTCATTTTTTAGATCACCGCAGACCCGTCAATCTCATCTATCAGAAAAGCAATCTTGCCCTCGCAAAAGTCACTCATGCCGGACCAGTTTTCTCTGTCAAAACCTCGCGGGAGTATGGCGCCTCGGCGGCCAGTGCAAAAGCATTGGGTGGATGGGCCAATAAGGATTCATTCCATCCATGCTACGAACGCGACTTATCCGTTGGTGCTCTTCTCAGCGCTGTGATGTTTGATGCTGCACACCCTGACTCTAAATGAGTCTTCTTTAATCCCGTAATTATGTTTTATTTTCGTTACTTGAAACACGATACTGCAGAGCCTTCACAGGCGTTTTTGGGCCAAATCTTTCCGTGAGTTGAAGGCGAGCTTGTGGCACTGGATGCTCGTGAGAGGGCTGACCCATACGCAGGAGGCATTGCGCTGGGAGAGCTTCGTCCGTTATTAGCTTCTCTCGAATATTTTTCCACACCACTAACTTTCTTGACAGTTACGTTTCCGCCTTTGTCACTTGAAAGCCGACAAGCGTTCCTCTCTGTTTTGGATGGCCTTGGGTGACTTATCGGCAAGCATCCATCGATGCACCGTCTTTCAAGTCAGTCCTTCTCTGTTGGGCCTTCTTTGCGCAAATACTCAGCGGGCCTTACGAGCTTCATCTCAACATCGTCCCCCAAGTCGGCCCCGCCCATCGGCTGCTGACGCGGCGACATATTTAGCGGACGAAAACGATATGGTTCTTTGTATCGGTACATTCTGATTATTCGTTTCTATCATACTCCGTCCTTTCGCCACGCGGCGCGCCGTGGCGCGTCCGCTATCTTGTTTTTGTGTTATGGCTCAAGGATTTTTGTTTCATTCATCGCGTCTCTCTCATACTTACCGCGGCTTTTGGATCTCGAGGATTTGATCCATTACATACTTTTCCACCTGCTCCCCCGCCTATCTCCCTCTGCGGCCTTCCATTACATATTATTACTTTACAGTTTTATGAACGCTGTTTAACCACAAGATCATTCCCAATCCATTGTGATGGCGTGTAGTCGAGTAGTCGCGCACAGCCCATACTGCAAACTCGCGGTCTGAAATGTCAAAACGCAACTCGAACTTTTTGTAGGCCAGGTCCCAGAAGTGCTTGGTGTTACGCACAACCCAGAGGATGTGTTTCATGGCTGAAACGTGAGGGCATTTTGCCCCTTTGGTTGGGATTGGATGGCCAAAGAGAAGGAATTCTTTATCCTAACCCTAGGTTATTAGAGAGGACCTTTGGGGTCCTAGGATTTTTCTGGGACCCTAACCCTAGCCAACCCTAAGAAGGGGTCTAGGGTAGGGTTACGGCGAATAGGGCTATTGGCCGTGGGGTAACTCTCAGGTGCAACATGGCCTTTCTGTACGATGATGTGCATTGGGGGGGCAGTGGGGCGAACGGGAGGCGCAGCTGCGCCGGGTGCCACCACTGCCCCCCCCAATGCACATCATCGTACAGAAAGGCCATGTTGCAAGGAGAAAAAAGTTAAGTGCACATGGTGTCGCAACCATTGTGACACAGTGAACAGGCAATATACCTACTGCTTTGGGAGCCCGACCACTGCTCCTTCACCGTGTCGCAACCGTTGCGACACAGTGAACAGGCAGTGTACCTACTACTTTGGGAGCCTGACCACTGCTCCTTCACCGTGTCGCAACCGTTGCGACACAGTGAACAGGCAATGTACCTACTACTTTGGGAGCCTGACCACTGCTCCTTCACCGTGTCGCAACCGTTGCGACACAGTGAACAGGCAATGTACCTACTACTTTGGGAGCCTGACCACTGCTCCTTCACCGTGTCGCAACCGTTGCGACACAGTGAACAGGCAGTGCACCTACTGCTTTGGGAGCCTGACCACTGTTCCTTCACCGTGTCGCAACCGTTGCGACACAGTGAACAGGCAATGTACCTACTACTTTGGGAGCCTGACCACTGCTCCTTCACCGTGTCGCAACCGTTGCGACACAGTGAACAGGCAGTGCACCTACTGCTTTGGGAGCCTGACCACTGCTCCTTCACTGTGTCGCAATGGTTGGTCAACCATTGCAACACAGTGAAGGAGCAGTGGTCAATGGCTTGGTCAGCCTGACTACTGCTCCTTCACCGTGTCGCAACCGTTGCGACACAGTGAACAGGCAGTGCTCAATGGCTTGGTCAGCCTGACTACTGCTCCTTCACCGTGTCGCAGCCGTTGCGACACAGTGAACAGGCAGTGCTCAATGGCTTGGTCAGCCTGACTACTGCTCCTTCACCGTGTCGCAGCCGTTGCGACACAGTGAACAGGCAGTGCTCAATGGCTTGGTCAGCCTGACTACTGCTCCTTCACCGTGTCGCAACCGTTGCGACACAGTGAACAGGCAGTGCTCAATGGCTTGGTCAGCCTGACTACTGCTCCTTCACCGTGTCGCAGCCGTTGCGACACAGTGAACAGGCAGTGCTCAATGGCTTGGTCAGCCTGACTACTGCTCCTTCACCGTGTCGCAACCGTTGCGACACAGTGAACAGGCAATGTACCTACTACTTTGGGAGCCTGACCACTGCTCCTTCACTGTGTCGCAACTGTTACGACACAGTGAACAGGCAGTGTTCAATGGCTTGGTGAGCCTTTCCGCTGCTTTTTTACCGTGTCGCAATGGTTGCGACACAGTGAACAGGCAGTGTTCAATGGCTTGGGTGAGCCTGACCACTGCTCCTTCACCGTGTCGCAATGGTTGCGACACAGTGAACAGGCAGTGTTCAATGGCTTGGTGAGCCTTTCCGCTGCTTTTTTACCGTGTCGCAATGGTTGCGACACAGTGAACAGGCAATGTGCCTACTGCCTTGGGAGCCTGACCACTGCTCCTTCACCGTGTCGCAATGGTTGCGACACAGTAAACAGGCAGTGTTCAACGGCTTGGTGAGCCTTTCCGCTGCTTTTCTACCGTGTCGCAATGGTTGCGACACAGTGAACAGGCAATGTGCCTACTGCCTTGCAAGCCTGGCCGTGTCGCAACCATTGCGACACAGTGAACAGGCAGTGTTCAACGGCTTGGTGAGCCTTTCCACTGCTTTTTTACAGTTAATAGGCAATGTTCAATCCCTTGCAAGCCGGGCCACTCCCTCCTTACCACAGTAAACAGGAAATGCGATTAATTCCTTACTAGCATAATCACCGCCCTTTTGTAACACAGTAGACAGACAATGTGTTGAATGCCTTGCGATCCCAGTCACCTGCGGCAAAATAGTAAACCGGCGATTTTTAATGAGAGCTGTATAGCATTGGTTTCAAAGTGGGAAAATTGTTAGGAAATTTATGTAGTGTCTTAGCATATGAGGCCCTTTTGACCAAAATATTGCTTGCTGTTAGCATTTGAAGAGCCGTTGACACGCAGCAGAGCCATATATCATCTGTAAACTTCGCAATCGCGCAAACGAGACCGGGAACATCCCGCCAAGCCTCGTCTAGGTCAGGGATATGCTCTTCCGGAGCATGTGGGCTGTAGCATTTGACTTGGGTTGTGTCTTGATCACGGTTGCGTTTCCAGGTTGGCTATGTGCGCTAAGCATCTGAACGGGTGTCAAGTCAGATATTTATTTGAATGTCAAGTTCAATATAGGATGATACCTCAGGCACTGCTCCTTGAGATCACACACTCCATTGGTTATGCGACGAATCTGGTATGCAAACTCTTCCATTATTGTGCCATTGTTGGTCGCATTATCGCAGGTAAACCAGTTGACTGCCAAACTAAATATGAGCACGAAGCATTTGATCGAAGACACAAAAAATCGAAGCCGAGCGGAGACCCACCGTGTGCTTAAGTCGCAGTCGGGCAACAATCCGGTTCAACGCTTTCCCGAGTCATTTTCCATTATGTGCGTTCTGTAAAGGAACAAACTCGAAAATAACTGTATGGCTCTTCCACTGTCCACCGCTCACATCGCAAAATAGGCATCGACATTATCTGCCTGCCAGACGCCACAAGGTATCTGGATTTTTCCAGGTCATTGGCGCTCTGAAATGCGTTCAAGGTAAGCATCTGGATAAAACACCGGTATGTACTCACATTCAAATGTTCCCGCAACTGCAGCTGTTTCTTCTTGAACATGCTAATCATGCCGGCCAAAATGGCCCGGCGCTGTGGCCCTTGAACGCCATCTTGCGCACGGGAAGCAATGTCAATCATTTCCTGGAAATGTGCATTATCTACGGTGCGCAGCGGCTGAGATGTAAGTAATCTGGGATCCCGCAAGGATTGGAAAATGCGAGCCTGATCAGTCACAACCATCCATTTGATTGTGGCCTCCGCAAACAGCACATCGGAATATTTCACAACCTCGGGCTTGCAAATCTGCTTTCCTTGCAACCTTGCTTGCGACAGTGGATAGAAAAAAAAATTGTCACGACTCCCCTGCGCCAGAGTTGATACTGCGTCGGCGTCCTCGATTACGATGACAACGGGTATGTCGGTGAACAGACCTTGGGCTAGGGTTACCGGCGAGCTGAAGTGCACCGCTTGCTTACGCTTACCAGCTTAACACAGATTGCTGCGAACAGGCTACCGATAGATCAAAACAAAATCTAGCTGGGGCTATCCAGTGAGGCCCACGTTCACGCGAAACCGAGGAGTCGTTGCTGTTCACTGATGGGCGATCTATTTTGATTGAATAAGTCTGTTTTTCAAGGCACAAGAGAGGACAACACCTTTTCCAAATTGCCATCCACGCGAGAGGGACTCAACTCTTGCCCATCACCCGTGTTTCCCATCACCACCAGCCTTTGAACCGCTTCACACTCCGTGAAAACAGGGCATCTAAAGTAGCCAAGCACAGATCCGCTGCTTCAACTGGCAATAAATCTGCTCCGCAGAATTGGAAAGCATGAGCTGATGACAGGGACTTCGGCGGTAGGCTGTGACCGGTCATCACGTGTCGTGTGACGCGTCACTCCAATGCACGAGTGACTGGTCACCGTGACATGTCCTCGCTCACCATGACCTCAAACACCAGCTGGACCAGACCACTCGGCATCCATGGCCCATGGTTATCGGCATACACTCAAGAAACAAAACTGGATCCAGAGAAGGAACCGCATGAAATCGCGAAAGACTTGATGAGGCACAACATGTAAAATAAGTTCGAGTTTAGTTTCGAAGCAGGAATGACACCGAGTCTCGAAGCAAATACTGACTAACCTGTCAATGCTGGACCCTCATTTGTGGCTTTGGAAATGATAGTCGGAATTACTGGCATTATTGAATATCTCACCTGCTCGCATGGCTTCCACACTTGCCTGTCATAAACCGTTTCCAACTAAGCGCAGGGCGGGTGCAGTTGTACAAAATATCTCATCGAAACCGGATGGGATTCCCGTGCCTGCAACCCGTCCTTCCATTGAGATGAGTACTGCAAAATGAAGTGAGAACACAAAAGAGGCATACGCGCGATAGATATTTGTATGTCTAACTTGGGTAAATTACTATCGCAGTTAGTTGGCATAGAATCATGATTTGGTTGAGTATATGGCTGGGCATACTTACATGCGGGCCAACTCACCAGTTAGGATTGCATCGGCGCGAGCGTATCCCTGAGTCACCCCATATCGCTCGTACTCCATTTCCCTCTAGAATACGTACTGGCGCATACGACTTGAACGGGGACTCGCAAGACTAGTCGGCAAGAATAACAACTGAGCAACCTAACTTGCGGAATCGCAGCGCGGGACAGCGCAAAGGCAGACAGGATTGTGTCCCACATATACACGAGACTTTTCCATGTCTTGTGCACTGCGTAAGATTGATAAGTTGGTCAGTAGGCTCGCATTTCAGGTTTCACTGAAGCAATACCCACTGAATTCCTGCGGTGTAATCTCGAAACTCCTCTCTGCACCCGCGGTGCGCATACTGCTCGTCGTCCCATTACTGGCCGATGGCCCCGCGCTCGTAGATAAACAAAAGCTGCGGCACCCGCATCGAGCCCGAACCACGGTACGTCCTCCTGAAGGAATTTCGCACCCTCTCCACCTTCTGCCCCGTGGACGTCGTCGTCTGCACCAGATACGATCCGGAGCAGCAGCACGGACAAGCTGCCGCCGACAAGAATGCGATCCCGCTGTGCACGCTGTTGCGGATACTGCCTGCATAGCTTGCCGCACCACCAGCGACGTGCCGCTGTATTGCACCTTCAGCAAGTTGCAGTCATCGTCGGGGTCGGTGTTGTATCGTGGGTATGCACGTCGTGCCGGGGCACAGACACGAGTTGAATGGGGAAGGAGGGGATGTGATGGATAGATTTATGTTCCCCGGGAGTGGGGCGACATCACCCTCGGGCCTGAAGACATCCCTTCCGATACAAAGCTCACCCGCATCGGTGCCGTACCGCTCGTGCGCGGGGAGCGTGGGTACGGGAACGCAAGAGGAAGATGTGTATGTGTATCCCTGCGGGGTGCACCCACTGCCAAGCGAGCGGCACGGGAATGGGAGCTCATGAAGGCGGTGCCGATTCGGCTTAGTGTGGAGAGCGACAGCGATGGAATGAACATATGTAGTGCCAATGGAAGTGGGAACAGCGGCACCGAGGTGATAGGTGCAAGTGGGTCCAGTGCGATTGCAATTGATTTGTTCAAGAGCAATACGCTCTCGCGGACCTCGCTGAGTGGGTCGTTTTTTTGAGCAGGGTTAGGTTAGGTTAGGTTAGGTTTTAGGGTTAGGTTAGTTAGGTTAGGTTAGGGTTAGGGTTAGGGTTAGGGTTAGGGTTAGGTTAGGTTAGGTTAGGTTAGGTTAGGTTAGGTTAGGGTTAGGT
>JARHKZ010000077.1:0-65807 GCA_029204075.1 Mycena capillaripes
GCCACTGATGCTTCCTTACAACCCCAGGAGACAAACAAGACGGCCCCTGTGCGGTGTCTGGAATTTTGATGTTTTTTTTTTCTTTTCAAATATAATTGATCATGGGTATACCTGAGCTAGTATTGTAGTCTGTGTATATGGCTGTTTTGGTACAGGTGATTTCATTGCTTTTATTTTTATTTTTGCATCAGTTAAGAAGCCTTTGGTTCGACCCTCGCTCTGCGTTTCACTGTTTGAGTTCAAACCTTTTAACTCTTCACCAGACATCTGGTGTTTATCAGTTTTGTATTCCTTGTCCCATTCTTAGTGAATTGTAGCAAGGTTTGGGGCAATCACAGTTGCAAACTGGAGCATGCAATGATTGCATGCTCATTCAAATTGAGGTTTATTGAGGGAAATTCTACATTCACCATTGAGAATCCTACCAATTTTTTTTCATTTCGCTTCCAGGGCTGTCATGCACTATCTAAGTACATCCCCATGTAAAGAGCTAAAATGCAGGAAAATACATATTTTTTGATGAGGAAACAGCTAGAAAATCTTGTTTTTGTGAGCAAAGCAGACCCATATGTAATTGTTGTCCAGAGCAATTTTTCCGAATTTGTTTGCCCCACGCGGGGGCAGCGCAGCAAAATAAGTGCGCCAAACCGGAATTTTGATCGCCCATCAATCTATCATTTTAGAGCTCGATTAGGATGTTGAGGCCGTTATCGCTCGTTATCACACCGATAATCAGCCTTTTTTGCCAAATTCAGACTAAAAGTGATGCTGGGAAAACTTAGTCAGCTAATAGTCCAAATCGGGCACTAAATGATCTCCAGACACCGCACGACGGCCAACAAGACAAAGAAGCACCAAAAGTCCAGAAGATTTTGTGTCACACTTGCACCTTCGGCGAATAATGAAGGAGTTGCCGGAGTAAATTGTAGCAGCCATCCTAAAATATGTCTGTATGTGTCTCCGTCATGAGTACCCAATTTAGAGTATGCCAGAGGAGAACTCACTACTCGATGGGATGGCTTAATCTCGCCATACACTGTACGTACGGTAAAAGGTGTAGCCCCTTTGATTCCGGATCCATATCTGTTCGCATGCCCAAGTTTATTTGAACACGGAGACCGCAGTGCGCGGAACGGCGGTCGTAAAACGCAAATAGTGAGCCGTGCCGAGGCCGAACACGATGAGTTCTCTCTGTTTCCGGTTCTATTTCATTCCGTGCTCACATGCACGTGAAACTTGCTTTGGAAGCAGGGGTGATGGAATAAATACAGCACCGAACATATGCATGCCAATCCGGCGGGGCAGCATGTCTGCGAACCAGGAGATTTAGGCGGGGCCTAAATTTGAATAGCTTCGGACGGAATGTCTGCTGACCATTCTCGAACCCTGAGGATCCGAATATAGCGCACAAAATTCCGTACACTGCCGCGCAAAGCCTGGTACCTGCTGCGCGCAGATATCTATATCCCCGATGTAATGCCGCAACACATCGTAGGTGCGGTGACTTTATTGTGTTCAGGCCGGATGTAGGCCAACGGGAACGATACATCAGAAGTCACCAGAAAAACATTCGTGGACGGCAAATAGTGTAAGGAGCTAATGAGCAATACCTGGAAACCCATGATTGCAATTTTGGAAAGAAGCCATTGTGGGAATGCGAGCTAAGCATACCCATAATGTGGAACAGCCGATGAAACCGCACCTCATATATCTTCCATCTCTAGCCCGATAGCTCTGGACCACGACTCTGATGCCCTCTCGACCTGATATTACTCACATTCGACTAAACAACATTGAAACATGTTTGACTGTGGCTGCAAATACCTTGAAGGTCCTTGCGGACAGCGCCCACATCCCCTTCCTAGTGGCTATTTCCAGCACAACCCATTCTCTGCTGAACAATATTCAGGTGAATTCTCCGACAAATTTGCCATTATCATGAATCTCAGTCAGTTGCTCTTAGATGATCAAGCAAAACAAGACTACATGTATCCAGTTGATGGAGCAAACTTACGAGTTGCTTAATGCGATTATGATTGTTCATATCAAGTCGCTCCCAAACAGAGAGCTGCCACAAGTGTTTTGTATCACATTGGAAGATTCACAGAGTATGTTTCTCGAGGAAAGAATTATCCGCTTCATGTTCACACACTGCGATTTAGGACCCACAAAAGATCCATACATTTGTTGAGGTGCAGAGAACGGGCAGCAAAGTCAAGAGGTTTTTCCGCCAAGGTGAAATGGCCATATTGCTTCAGCAGTGCAGGGCAGGGCTGCAACAGGGGCTTGACTATTTTCAGGTAAGGCCATTGGCATTGACATGTATCAAGACTGTAAGACTGTATGACACATATTGAAGAGGCCTGGAAGACACATCAAGAAGTGCTTGACATGATCGAAGATGCAACCCTGTCGGATACGGCATCATCTGTGTGTAAAGTTCACGATTTCTCTGGAACATGAATAACTTTATCCAGATGAGCAGGGTCTATTCTGGCTCCCACAACAGGTTGGTGCCTCCACTCCAGCCTCATTGCATGGCTAACATCTCGAATGTTTCCAAGCTCAACCTCAATTTCAATGCTACCGTCAGAACCAAAAAATTTTCATGGCCGTGAATTGGAACTTTCAGACATTCTTCAAAATTTTAGGCAGGGAGCTGCCAGGATAGCAATTTTAGGTGCAGGCGGAATGGGGAAGACCACCCTAGCAAGAGCCATTGTGCATCATGCAGAAATCATAGCCAAATATGACCAGCACCAGTTCTTTATTTCATGTGACTCTGCTGCAACTAAAGGTGAACTTGCTGCTCTCATTGGAGTCAATTTGGGACTTAGGCCAGGCAAAGACCTCACTCGTCCAGTTGTTCAGTACTTCTCCAACAACCCACCAAGTCTCTTGATTCTAGATAATCTTGAAACATTGTGGGAGCCTGCAGAATCTCGTGGGGAAATTGAAGAATTCTTGTCCCTGCTTACAGATGTGGATCATCTTGCACTGATAGTAAATGCAGATTCTGTTTATGCTATGCTTTGCTCACACCATCACAGATTACCATGCGAGGTGCTGAACGACCAGCCAAGGTGGCATGGAATCGACCATTTCTGCCTCCCTTGAAACCCTTGGAACAAGAACCCGCTCGTCAGATGTTCATTGATATTGCCGATGATGGGCATAGTCCAGAGGATATTGATAGAGTCCTTGCCCTGACAGACAACATGCCACTTGCAATCAATCTGGTAGCCCATTTGGTGGACTCAGAAGGGTGCTCCAATGTCTATCCCGCTGGGAGAAAGAGAAAACAGCACTGATCTCAGGGGGCTATGACAGAAGATCAAATCTGGATATGTCGATTTCATTGTCCCTGTCAAGTCCCAGAGTCAAATCTGTGCCACATTCAAGGGATCTCTTGAGCCTCTTGTCCATACTTCCCGATGGCCTTTCAGACATGGAGCTGGTTCAGAGCAAACTTCCAATTGAAAATATCCTGGGCTGTAAAACAGCATTGATTCGCACTGCCCTGGCTTACAGTGATGAAAATCAACGACTGAAGGCATTGGTGCCTATTAGGGAATATACAAAGAAAATTAGACCAACTGGGGATCATCTTGTTCGGCCACTTCTTGAATATTTTCATGAGCTACTTAAGTTCTACATGGAATACCGTGGAACTCAATTGATTTCTGGGACAATTGTTCGAATATCATCAAATTTTGCCAACATCCAGAATATCCTCCAAAATGGGCTCCAGCTGGACCATCCAAACCTGCCGGTTAGCATTTACTGTACATGTGATTTGAATCAATTCAGCCGACTCATTGGCCAAGGGGCTATTCCTCTGCTTGACCATGTTCACAAAATCCTTCCTCTGCTCTGTAACCATCGACTCGAGGTTTACTGTATCACTGAATTGCTGTCTTCAACATTGTATTATCCAATTTCCGAACCAGAGACATTGGTTTCTGAAGCTTTGAAACACTGTGACCAGGTTGACGTTTCCGATCTGAAATGTATGTCTTTCGCATTGATACTAATTTGTTGACTCATATTAATCTCCAGGCAAGTGTTACCTCAGCATGTCATACTATTATCAAATCAGGCAAGACATGCCCCTTTCCATCAAATTTTGTCAAACTGCTGTATCTTTAGCATCTTCAACTGGTAACACCAAAATTCATTCCAGAGGGCTTCACCACCTGGCATGGATCGAATGGAACCTGGGTGACTATCGCGCAGGCCAAGCACATGCACACGAGGCCCAGAGGCTGGCCAGAATTTCTCCAGATTTAGATGGTGAAGCACAGGGGTCCGCATGGAAGCGATGTGCTGGATTGAACTTGGTGATTTCAAGCGAAGCATCTCTCTGTGTAACAGGGCAAGGGATATTCACACACTTCGTGGCATAGGTGGTGGGACATTGAACATCTCATTCTGAACTCTCAGGCAGAGTCCATAAGTTTAAATCCGAATATGCTGAGGCATGGAAGATCTACATGGAAACTCTTCCAGAAGCTTCTATGAGCCACAATCCATATGCTCATGGCTTCAATTTACTCAACATTGCTGAGGTTGAGGTGTCCATGAATGCCCCAAAGGATGATGTGCAGCGGAGCATTGAGAAAGCCATGTCAATGTTTACTGCTACCAGATTTACCCCCGGGTTAATGATTTGTGAAGCTACCCTTGCAGATTCTCCATCTGAGAGAAAGGAAATACACTGGAAGCTGGGAAACTCTTTGAGAAATGCATAAAATCATCAGTGGGACACAATGAAATGTTATCTACTGCTTAGAATGGCTTGGTGACATCAGTCGCTGGAACCTTCCGCATAGTGTATCCTCTGTTCCAACAGTGTTCCTTGTACATTCCCTCAAGTTAAAACAAAACTTGCGATCTATAAAGCCCTCCAATTCCTCGGAGATGTCTTCCTTGTACACGAGGATGAAGAGACTGCCATCAGCCTGTTTACTGTTGCACTGGAAGGGTTTACTCACATGGATATTCATCGCAGCAAGGCAGAATGCTTACTCCGACTTGGGGACATTTCTGTGAAACACAGCGACTTGCTCAAAGCAGTCGAGTTTTGGGAAACAGCGAGGCCACTTTTTAAACGATCATCCCAGGCCAAGCAGGTTGAACGTATTGAGAATAGGTTGGCCAGTGTTGGAGAAGTTGTGGTGGAGCAGTACCGAAGGAATTTAGCTCGTCTGGCTGAGCTCAATCCACCTTCTGAGGCTGTGGAGGAGCTGTATGATGATTTATCTGACCTCGAGACCTGCAGAAGTTGGATTTGGATGCAGAAAAAGAGCTCAACTTGATTGTAGTTTGAACAGTTGTTAAATTCGAAGAGTTGATCTAGGAGTTATCTATTTAGTGTACTTATGCCAGTCTACTTTCCTGTAGTTCGGTTTGAAATCCATTTATTTATGCATCAGGAACTTGGAATATCATTGAACAAGACATGCCTGCGCTTCGCTCCGGCAGAGGAAATGTAAAGTATTAATATTATTAAACGAGGAGTTCATGATAGGCTATCAGGCAAAGAAAGAAAGAAAGAGCCTGATGTTTGCCATTAGCGAAGCCACTACATTGTGGTTCTTTAATTCGCACAGGTCGTTGGCCAAGTTGAAATTGGGACGTTGAACCTTTGGTGAGTAATGAACATTTGATCTGCGTGATTTGATCCAGGCACTTTCGTACACGGTCTGCAAGCCGTGGTCGAGTAGAAAAATTCTGAAAGATCCTCCGGAGCCACATTTGTACGTGAGGGACACGCGTTTGAATCGGCGGTAGTCCCCGGCCCGGATATACTTGTCCATAAATCTTAGAAGCACGTAGGGGAGGTTCAGGACCTCGAATGGAGTGGTACTCGGGATACTGAAGGCGACGGCATGGATGGCATTGGGGATATGTCGCAGTCCCAAACGTGAAGCTCGCAGAGGAAGAGGAGATGATTTGACGTGGCGTATTGTTTCGAAACATTGATCGGTTCTATAAATATTGGACCTTGACTACGGGAGTATCAACTCGACGATCTTTTATTGTGGAAGGACAACGGACGGAAGAAGTTCGAATGTAATATACATTCCATCATCCCAAACGGCATTGACAATACGACAGATCTGTTCGCTTGTGAAGTTCTGTGAATAGGAGATGGAGTTGGTTGACGTGTCCAGAAAGTCGTCGACTGAGATATGTGATCATTCATGCCAGGAAAAGGAGTTTTTATACCTTGTTGTTGAAGCTCGTGAAACAGTAGACAATGAAGTCATTGAAGGCTTCAAGTATGCGGTCCGTGTATGCGGAGTTTGTAAACATCCTGGCCTTCCGGTACGCGTTGCTTCGGCAGGAGCACAGCCTACATTGCGTAGTGCACAGTCAACAGCAGAAAGGCGCAAATTCCTTAGAATGGATTAGTGGGGACCTGGGTGGGACAGCTTTTGGTTGGTCAATAATCAATTATCGGATTGAATCCTCCCACCCTGAACTGTGGGGGATCTGGGAATGACGAAACTAGGTTTACGACCATAAACGGCGGCACAGTAAAGATCGGGTGGAAGTAAATCGTTAACTTTACGTCGATTTGGCCTCGGCCAGTGTTGAGGACTTATTTGTCATGTATTTTTCAAGAGTTTGATTCATATGAAAATTGGCTGAGAGGACCGGCAATTGTAGTTACAGTTGGAAGGACCAGGCGATTCCTTCAAGCATCAGGCATCGCATCCAAGTGACGGAAAGACGGGTCCATGAGAGAAGAATTAAGCCAGAATAGTCTAGTCAGGTAGCGAGGGAAGATGTGTATCAGAAAGCCTTGGAAAACGCCGAGCGTGTGAGGAGCAAATGAGAAACGAGCAGAAGGAGCCTGCGAGATGCTGTCTGATAAGCGAGATCGGCTATGGCCGAGATCAAATCTCTCGCGAAATTGAATCCAGCCGGCCTCCGGGGTGCGTGCATCCAAGTTGAATCTCTAACTTCGAATTCTGTGTGTTCAGAGCATTTTAATGACAGGGGTTATTTAATAAATATGGACTACATGTGCGATAGTGGTGAGTTAGTGTACATCAACTTCTTCAATCCTTCTTCCCCGCATTACTCTTGGGGCGCTGGCACGTGGATGTCTCCGCAGGGGCCAATACATCGGAATCTGGATTAGAGGATGTAGATACACCGTCTGAACCAACAGCATCACTTGTTACAGCGGATGAAGATGTAGCATTTGGACGCAGAACACTGTGGGCAAGATTGATAAGGGATAATTATTCGGGTGCAGGGTACAACTCACTGCATGGATCCGATGACGTCGCAGATTTGTTTGAGCCTGATGGAGTGCACAGTTGAATGGGAAGAATAGTCAATGGATTCGAAACTCGCCTTTGGGTCATCAGATAGTGTAAGGATGGCAGCAGATTGGAGAAAGCGGACTCCTAGTCGAAGGAGCGGCAATTTGAGTAGCGTCATTACTGTAGCGGTCAGGAATAGAAAGATGATGGTCCGGGAGGAAGTGTGGGGTTCGAAGTAAGGATGATATTGTGCCGGCATTGGGAACGGGGAAGGTGGACCGTAATAGTGAGGGAAGTACGGCGTGTAATGGCCCGTGGAAGTATATGACCTGCAGGAACAATGGTCGGCGGTGCATCGCCCATGAAGTGAGATGATAGTGCCCAGATTGTTTATGAGCAGATGGGGTACCGATGGCAAGGGAGCTACTGGCAGACGTCGCCGAGGTTTCATTCTTTGCGGGCGAATCAGAGGGGGAGGACTGAATTTTCCGCATTCCCGGGGAGTCTGGGGATCGATTCAGTCCCTGTAGTCGATGTGAAGTGTTCGCGTTCGCACCAACATTAAGTGCGATAGATTCCACTTTGACACGAAGAATGCCGGCCGGATTGATTCACGGCATGGTCCATATATCTCAACACAACTATTGAGCGCAGGAATAGGTGTAGACTTGAAACGCGTGGTGGAGAAGTCATACACGGCTCTGAATAAAGTTAAGAAACTGCAATTGGACGAAGATATTGGCGTACTGAATGGTGGAAGCCACAGTTCCATTGCCGACATAATCATTGACTGCGAGTGGAAATGCCCGAGATGAATGCCCATCCTCGAGAGTTTCAAATGCCCCAGTTACGTGACCGATAGCGAAAGAGAACGACGTGTGCACGTCTGAAAACGTGAATAAAAGTGGACTTTTAACGACGCACATCGTAAGAACTTGAGCTGGATCGCTGGGCATGGGGATGAATGTCACAGCATCCAGTACTGCACTGGGGGACGCCCGGCCTTGGCAAATATTACGGTGCCGCTGGCCAGTGTAGGTGTTCCATTCGCGCCATAGAGCCGCAACTCAGCGGCGATCTGCGTATCATTTGTGCACCAAACATGGGTATGATAATGGATGTGCCAACCAGTATAGGAACTTGGTAGGGACACGTCGTCCGAGTTCAGTTGAAAGAAGCCGAGGATATTGAAGGCAGTGATGGCGAGGGAGGAGGAGAGAGAGCAAAGAATTTCTCCCGGGGAAAGTAATATAGTGCTACATGGAACGAGCGGCCGATTGAACGCGCGGCCGGCAGAAAAGCTGTTGAAGAAACGGCCGAACGAAATATGTCAACGTATCCGTAGTCCGTAGCATGCCAGATTTACGACTTCTGTCCAAAGAAGGTTAGGCAGATCTTGTGCGATTTTGTAGATGAAGATGAGACGGTCAGAGCGAGAGAGAGATGGGGTGAATGGAGATAGATTGAGAAGCACAGCTGATCAGGACATCAAAGAACAGCATTGGATACATAGAAGGCAAGACTTGACAATGGCTGTGGGATGCGAGTGGGGGCAGAGAAGAGAAACGCAAAAGGAGATAGACAAAAGGAGATCAAGCAAATATGCATACACAAAAGCCGGTCATCTCGTTAAAGAAACGGTAGATACTGGGAAATAAGTTATGTGCTGGTGTCTTTTTTTTAGAACGCATGGGACCTAATCCCACGGGTGTATTTTGGAGCTGGGAAAATACACCTTTATCTGTTTCGCAGGTGGCATAAATGAATTCCTCACGGCTCGATTCTTGATTTTTTGGAGGGGATTCGCATTCAATTCGATTTTTCGGCACCGTAAGGAGGAAGAACTCAAAACAGGGAGGAGAAGGAAGACACGGAAGGCCTTGACGGTCGCGATGTTGATCGCGAATAAGATTAAAGCAGTAGTGGAGAGGACCACGTGCACTGGCAATCACCTGGTGAAATACTTGAAGGTTCCCGTGTTTTACTGCTCTACGATGTGGGGCTGAGTGTGAGCAGTAAAGAGGAAACCGGTCCGGACCACGAAAAAACGCAAGGCACTTCGAAGGGAATGTTAGTTTATCGTGTATGGCGCGGCCGTGTCAAAATAGGCCACGGTGCGAAAAATGGAGCTCACTAAAACCTGGACCTTGGTGTTCGGGTCGAACAAGGTTAAGTATAGCAGGTAGTCGTTCAACGTTCAACGTCTCTATAATGACGTTCCTGTGAACGCCACTGCGGCTGTCGAGTTCCTGAACGGGACTATATCCAGCGGGGATAATTTGCGGAAATTATATGCCGAAGTTGCGAGGAGATGGCGCGGAGCGAGTGGGGTTAATTGGGTTAAGAGACTTGACTTTTTCTTAGCACTCGACGTTATAGTAAGGTAGCCCGTTTGAACGTGAAAACCGTGAAACAAAATATTGGATATGGAGAAGATGCGGAACATACGGAAGAGGACAGAAATAAGTGACGTCAGCGGGATGAGACGATCATGTCGGTGCGGCAACTTAGAACTTTGATGTACTCGCCAAGATCGTAACAAAAGTCAAGTTGAGGAATATGGAAGATTACTAGTTGCTAGACGAGGCAATGTTGCATTTCAGTGTACCTGTCTCCCTGAATGCTACTCTACGAAATGCGCTCAAATTACGATATCAAGATCACTCTGAAATTGAGCCTACATCGGTTACATCCGGAATCACATCTGGAATCCGTCGCGGTCGACCGGAAGGCGCACGCTGCTGTGCTGGCCGTCTCGCAGATGAGTGGATCTGGGTTCCTGGTGCGTCAGATATCAATTGTGCTTCTATCTCTCATTTATGTACCTCTGGCAGCATCTCCTTGCACAAACACGCCGTAGAGTGCTATCCGTTCATATGGGATTCGTATCTGACCCTTTATTTTGGATCACACAGCGAGCGAGACTGCACGGTGGGGACGGACATGACGAGCCGATGCCACGGCGACGCCACTCATGTATTTCGCTGCCTTTTTGATTAGTTCACCGAACGGGCTGTAACGTGATGAGGTTAGATTAGGTCATTCAAAATCATGCTGAAGGGAGTTTATTCACTGTAATTTGAAGCCATTCCACCATAAGTCTCCTGAAAAAAATTCGAGGTGTAGTGCGGATTTCGTGAATTGGTATCCTGTTGCTGGCCCCTATTTATTCAAGTTCGCGACCAGAGTTGTCCCGAATCGGTGGATGTAAGGGACTTCGACAGGATTAGAGGCCGGAATGAAACGGGAGCGGGGCGGCGTTTAGAAGACAAATACAATGTTCCTGGTACCCAAAGGTTCTAGGTCTCAAACCCGTAATTCGGCCCGACTGATGGGACCCGTCATGCAAAATTATCGAATTTAAATATTTAAATAAAGTCTTTTTGGCAGTGAACAGCATTAAGCTGCACTGGAAATAATTGTTGAATGCAGTGCAGTGCTCGCTCCTCCTTCTTGTGGATAAATGCAGTTGATTCTGAGTTGATACTCGCAAGTCTTGTTTACTCTGGAAATCAAGTAGGCCTCAGGCCACCAGTGCCAAGTGGTTCAACGTGCGAGCGTCGACCGAGCAAATCTTTGAGCTGTGTTCAAAAGATATTGAATTTGTAATACTCTGCCATGGACCGTAATCTAGCAAGTCTAATCTCAAATCTCAAGAAACAGGCAGCTCAATGATTCTGAAATGTTATTTGGCTCTGAGAGGTATCAGGGATGCCCGGAGGGCCTTGAGAATAGGTACACAGCCCATCAAATATCCAACCACCGAATTCCCGCTTACAGGAGAAATGCAATTAATTAATATACTAAGTTCCTGTCAAGTCTTCAGCGTTTCACGCATGATATATGCCGAGGACCGAAGGAGGGCTGTGCCAAGACCGGGTATGAAACCACCGCCGCCACAGTAGCCAGAGGTGAACTCTCTCTGAACGCTCATGTCGCTGCTAATCACGAACGACGGGCTGATTCTGTCCCTCGCACCTCCAAAACCATATTCCCTGACCATCAAGAACTTGACGATCGGCGGATCCCTACCTCGTGAAAACACAGTTCAGTGGACATTTTTAATGTCCCTGTCATCCCAGCTTTCATGCGGCCTAAGACGAAGGCGGAAGGTGCGGCTACATTTGTTCATGCAGTCTCAGGGACTTGTGGGGCCGGTGGGATGTTGGCAATAATAGGCGGGAGGGGATCTGGCAAAACAACGCTGTTGAATGCCATTGCCGGGCGATTACAGGGTCTCCCGATTCTCGAGGGGAAAATCTCGTTCCAACCGGCAACCCAATTTGGTCAAAATGCGGTGAAAGATGGGGCACCGAAGGTTTCGGACATTATAGGATTTTTTGGGCAGAACGACTACTTCCTTCCCCACCTGACCGGTACGGTCTTCATTTGCGGCATGTGTCTGAATTTATAACGACCTATTATAGTGAGGGAAACGCTCACATTCTCTGCTGCTTTGCGCCTTCCGAAGGCAGTCGACAATAACACAGTGCGGCAAATTGTAAATCAGACAATCGAGGAACTCGGCCTAAAGGAATGTGCGGACACTGTGGTCGGTGGTATATTTCGCAAGGGAATTTCGGGTGGCGAGCGCAGGTATGTTACTTTACTTCGAAGTTTCTCTCCAATAACCATGTTAGACGTCTCTCAATCGGCTGCGTTCTGGTCACCATGCCGTCTGTCCTGATTCTAGACGAGGCAACCACTGGACTGGATGCGACCACCTCTTTTTGTTGCTCCAGACACTATCAGACCTCGCAAAAAGACATTCGCGGACCATTACCTTGTCTGATGCATTTGTGTTGTTCGATCGCCTGATGGTCCTGTCTAAAGGAGACGTTATGTATAGCGGGAGAGCATCGGACAGCCTGGGTTGGTTTGAGGAGCACGGCTGCAAGCTGAAGAAAAAGACGAATCCGTTGGGTGAGAATTTTTCCTCTTTCCTTTGACCTGAAATTCATCCCTAGACAGACTTCCTCGTCGATGTCACGAGTGTCGATAATCGCTCATCAGACCGCGAGGACGAATCACGCGCTCGTGTCACCATCCTCGTCCAAGCTTGGAAAGACCGCGAGCACGAAAAGGATATTCCTCCCCCTCTCACTGGGCCCGTTGCCCACAATATTTCCCGTGATTCTCAAGGAGGAGACCTCGACGAGGATGCTAGCAACATTGCGCGGCCTGGGCCCATCAAGCAGACCAGGATCCTGCTCCACCGCTCGCATTTGAACGTATATCGGAATTACGAGCAACTGGCTGGGTTTTTGATCCAGAGTATCGGAATCGGCGTGTTCATGGGGCTCACGTACTTCGAACTGCAAGGGACTCCTGCCGGGATTCAGAGCTTGAAGGTGCGTTGAGGGTCCCTATTCTCTACTGACAACTGAATCCACTTGGACCAGGGCGCGGCATTCCAGCTCTTCCCGGGCTACTTTATTTGACTCAAGTCGGTATAATGCTACCGTCAGAATTCATAATCACTACATTCCGGTCCCACCTACACTTAGTCAGCCCAGCTAACGACGGCTCAGCCTAGCCCCAGTGTAGCCGACTACACTAAACTAGGCTGATCGAATGTAGCTCAGTGTGGTCGGCTACACTGGGCTAGGCTGAGTCGTCCTCAGCTGGGCTGACTAAGTGTAGGTGGGACCGGAACGCAGTGAATCACTGAAGCTGCTGGAACTCAGGTCTACTGGATTTACAAGTTCTGCTCCGACTTGATAATTTTTGATAGAGAGCGAGAGGTCCGAATTTTATCTTGGGTTCTATTGACAATTGACGAGGAGATTCGTAGGATCGCCTTTATGTAGGACACAAATATTTGTAGGTATAAGTGACACGACCTCATGATGACTGTTTTCCAGAGTACCTTCCCTTATATTATTGCCGATTTTATTTCGAATCTGGTGCCTACCACCCTTCCACCTACTCTCTAGTGAGTCTCAATCGGCTTCTCCACAGAGTTTAAATTAACGACAACTCCCTAGCACTGTGATTTGTAAGCATCTATTCCGCCGAAAACTCTCAGTCTAACCCTTTCTAGTCTACCTGCTCAGCAATATGTGACGCGATCATTTTGCAGCGAACTTGATTATTGTCGTGGCAAATGTACGAAATCTGCTGACATCTCTCCCGTTTGTTCTTAATCTTTCTTAGTGTATATGCATGCAATGGTCCACTCAAGGCATAGCCTTGCTAGCGTCGTCTATATTCGTTCGTTCTGTTCTTATTTTTGCCGGATGCAACCCGCTGAACGTACTCTTTAGCGAGGCTTCCCTCAAGCGTCCATGGTCGCAAATGCAATCTCGTTGCTCTTCATGTGCATCCTTTTCTTTCTCCATTCCCGATACGCTCATTGATTCATTGCAACAGGTTATCCGCAGGATTGTACGGCGATTACATTCATTGCTGATCAGCTAACGCTGATTGTCCTTATAATTTTAGCTCTCTCACTCATTTGCCTGTTTGGTTACGCTGGATCAAATGGATATCTACGACATTCTACTCTTTCCGCATCGTTGCTACCACTCAGTTCAAGGGGCGGATCTTCGCATGCGAAGGGGTTACCGGTGTCGCGCTCACGCAGTGTGATGGGGACAACGTTCTTCGCGGTCTAGATTTCTCTGACACACCGCTCATCGTCTGTTTTGCCGCTGAGATTGGGATCATCGTGGTATAAGTCGAGTTTTGATTGCCCGTTTTAGATGGTTTATACGAACGGAACTTCAGATTATACGTATTATCTGGACTCATTCTCCAGGTGAGTTGCATTATCAAGGTGAGGACGGAGTCGGGATATTAAATCGCGTGCCTATTACATAGTTCCACAACCCAGGCGGCGTCAAACACGCCGTTGGGGGCGGCCCAGCAAGTCGGGACAAGGAATCGGCGCTGACAGGCGACATGGACATCGCACGGGCCAAGATTGACGTCGAGGTGAAAGGTTTTTATCGGAGGTCCTGGGTTCGAGTCTCGCAAGAGGAACTTTCTGGCATTTCCACATCTGAAACCGGTTTCTGTTTGAACCGTTAGTGTTGAACAAGATTAATGTTTTGATCAAACTGTGTTTAACCCGGTTTTTTGACTGGAGCGGCACCGCACAGTCCCCGTTTAAACAGAACAAAATTTGAACCCTGTTTTACATTGGGATGCCCATTGCTTAAGCAAACCTAATATAGATTTTATGTTCAGGGGCCATCTGGTGCCGGAAAATCGACGATCCTCCAGCTCCTGTCCCACAGAAAGCTCAACGCAGGTCCCGGAGCCCACTTTGAAATGACCGGCGACATTCTTTTCAACGGGCTGCCCGCAACGGAAGATGTCCGCAACTCTGTCGCATTCGTAGAACAAGAGGACGACTACCATCTTGTAACCTTATTTATTTTCCGCATTTTCACTCTTTTCTCATTTTTTTTTTACCTCTTACCAGAGCGCCTTGACTGTCCGAGAAACGCGAGTTTAAACTTTGATTCGGTCCTAGCCTTATCCGACAAACAAATTTCCTTTTAGGTTAAGATATGCAACCATTTTGCGGTTGCCGCCGAAGATGAGCAGTGCGTTTTCTTTGGTGTGTTGGGTGTTATTTTTTGACGAGTGGTTTTGTATGTAGAGAAGCGCAAGATTGCGCGCGCCGAGGAGGTGCTGTTAATGCTGGGACTGAAGGACTGCGCAGATATATATGTCGGCGAGTTGTTGAAGGGAATCTCTGGTGGGGAGAAGCGACGGTAATGCACATTTTCTGTTCTCAGGATCTCAGGATCTAAGCCTGTACAGATTATCACTTGCGGTGCAGATGATCAGCGATCCAAGCGTCGTATGTGTTTATTTCTTCAAGAGTTCAATCCCATTCTGATGGCCCTCTGGTGGACGAGCCAACATCGGTAAGTCTCTGGTTTGGCGCTTGTTTTGTATTTTGATTACCTGTGAATAGGGCTTGGATTCCTTCATAGCCAATGTTAGGTAAAAATCTTTCAGAAAATGTCAGACCGCTGACCATAACAAATAGAATGTCATGGAGTGCCTCAAGCAAATCGCGCGAAGTGGTCGCACTGTCATCGGTATATCGATTATCGACGTCTCAGATTCGTTTATAACCGTCTACTGTAGTCTCTATCCATCAACCTCGCTCGGACATCTTCCACAGCTTGGACAACGTGCTCATCCTTGCCAAGGGCGGTCATGCGGTTTTCAGCGGCAAGCGCAAGCAGGCCGTACGCATCATGGAGAGCCAGGGCTTTCCGCTTCCGTCTCTATGGTTCAACCCTGCCGAGTACGCTCTTCCAAGTTTTCTTGAGTGATTCTGAATTTTTGCTGCAGCCACCTCCTCGATCTGGTGACCGTGGACCAACGGCCGGGAAAGACAGGGGAGTCCAGAGCGCGAGTGGACCGTCTTATCTCGTTCTGGAACAACATCGCGAGAAAGGGGATCGGGTCGAGGGACGCCAAAAGTCGGAGGAAACCACGCCGCCGATCGTCCACGAGAGTCGGTTTACTCCGTTTTCCATTGCATTTCCCGTGGTCTGGGAGCGTATGTTTCGGAATCTCTGGCGCCAGAGGGATGTCAGTCCTTCGTCTCGATTCAGTGAAATTTCGTTGATTTCTATCGTCAGGCCTTCTGGGGACGGCTCATTCAGCCTCCATTCACTGGGATATTACTTCTCATCTTCTATGAACGGGCAAGTGATGTCTGGAAGGGACTCCACCCACTTGCTCATACGACCTTTTTATAGCTCGTTAGGTCCGTCCGGCGGACAGGATCGCATTGGAGTTGTTCTTCAGGCTACCTCAGGTTGGTTGAATTCGGACTAGTAATTTAGTGTGCTTGACTTTTGCAGCCATACCCTTCGTTGGATTGATCAGCGGAATCGCAGTCTTGTGAGAACGATGCTTTCGTCTGTGGCAGTTGCTCATAGAAATCCTACAGCCCGCAGGACCGACAACTCTTCATGCACGCATATCAGAGCTCCGCAGGCTATTCATGCACCACTCTTATTCTATCGTACACTCTAATGGAGGCACCTTTCCAACTTCTGGCCGGTTTCGTAAGTTTACTCTGTCCGTTGAGCTGCTGCATGCTAACGGAACCTAGCTCTACGCTTTCTTGGTGAGTCAATCGAACATTAACAAACCATGAGTCGTCTGAAACGCTATCAAGATGAATGTCGCAGTCGGCATGCAGACCAGTGCAAGAATTTATTTCGAGTACGCCATAACAATCTGGGCGCTACAAAGCCTAGCCGAGAGCATCGCGATTATTTTCGGGGCGTTCTTCAACACTATGGGAATCGCCGTGTCGCTTGTGTCCACCACTCTCTCGATGGTGGTACAGTTCAGTGGGATTCGTGCGTCTATTTTGGTCCGGATAATATCTGCTGTCTTATTCTTCGCTGCGCCTAGTTTCCTTGTCCGTTCCGTTTTGGTGCCTCTATGCCAGTCAACTTGCGCCCCGTACAATCTAAAGATACTGAACAGGTTGCAAGTGGTACGTTATTTGACTTGTATGGATTAAATACCGCCCGTTAACCAAATCTCAGATTGCATGGGGCACGCCTCTGAAAGTAAAATCTTCTCGATTCGTCTCTTGCTGCTATGTACTAACCCTTGCTCCACCAGGCCGCCCAGCGTCTAATATTCATCAACGAATGTACCGGTCTACAGTTCCGCTGCTCTGCAGACGACATCGCCGCGGGTATCTGCACTGCTCTGTCTGGAGAGGAATTGTGCGTGCCGTTCATTCATCCATCACTATGTTTAAAATGGACGTCGACAGGTTGCAACTGTATTCATTCGTAGACCGCAATACCGGAAAGCTAACTGGGATAGCGATCGCAACAGCGATATTGTGGAGAATCCTGGCATGGGCTGCATTGAAGGCGCGTATGAGTCGGGAATGAGACTACTATGTAATAGCAAGATAGATGGAGAAAATACAATCGCCGTTTTAGAGGTCTCACGAAGTGGACGAGCTTCGGCGGAAATTCCGAGCGTCAGTGCTATAGGACATGACCATGGGAAAAGATCATCACCCGTCAAAATCCATTCACAGATCTTTGCGCCATCCAAAACAGCCTCAGCGCTTGGTCGGTATTCCTTAGTGTTCAACCCCGCACGTCCTCACCTCGTACAGATCCCGCCAACCCTCAAAATGACACACAACGCTGTTTGGTTCTTCCACCCAAGAGAGTACAACAAAGGTTCCTGCCAGTGCCGCAGTTACTTCTGGAAACGACAGTCTGCCAGGGGGTTGATGTATCAACAGTCGACCGTCCCTCAAGTTTCAACAGCTATGATCGGAATCACAGACCATAGTTTACCTGCCGGCCAATGATATCTATATAGCACTGGAAACCGCCAGGCTACTGATATTGGGCGTCGCCCGCTGTTCTACACGACGAGCAAGGATGTGGAGCTGTTTTTCTGATTTGATGATTTAAGCAACCATTTTGAAAGACGACGTCGAGCGGCTCGACGTCGTCGGATGCGATGAGCTCACAAATACATGATAGTGCGAGCAGTAAAGAGGCCCAGATCCCAGAGCAATAACTGAAAATCCGCGAGTGACTTCGAAGGGAGGTTTACGCATCGTGTTTGGCGCGGCCGTGTCAAAATATAATACACCATTTTAGAAAAATGGAGTATGCTACTTAGGAAAACCAGACGTTGGCAGACGGTGGTGTTCTCGAACCTGCACGACCTTGATTATATCAGGTAGTAAACGCTCAACGTCTCGATAAGAGGTTCTTGTCAGCGCTGCTGCGGTTGTCGGGATTATCCCGTGGGGATAACTTTGAAGTAAATGCCGAAGTTGCGGAGGGACTTGGCCTTCTCTTAGTCCCACTCGACGTTGAGGTCTTTCTGCGGAGCTTTGGACAAATTCGGGATGGAACGTTAACATCCAGGCGCTTGATTACGAAGAAGAAAGGCACTACAATTTTAGAATAGAGACGCAGCGCCGTCAAGTCACCAAGATTCAGATCCGGGGTCGTGTACACCGCCAAAGTGCTCACACGCGGTCTCCAGCCAACACGACCATGTGACTGACGGGCAACGTGAAAGCTGGTGGTCGGCCGAAAACCAGCTGGAGGCTACCTGCACGCTTCAGCTGATTTTTCAGCTGGCCACAACGTGGTTCACCATTTATCAGCTACATAACTTGATTATGTGAGTTCCAGGTGCATTATATTTTTGTAATGCCAACAAAGTCGTTTAGAATGGAAGTAATAATAATTCTGTTTGGGAGGAACCGAGAAATTTTAGTTCTTAATTTTTGTGAATCAGATCTAGTGAGGTGCTGGCAATCTAAGTACTATTTCGACCGAATGCAACGTGACAGGCACCGGGCCCATTTTTTGTGGGGGTTTGAAAGGCCATACATAGTTGGGTCACAATTTTGTCTGCAGTATTGCGCGCAAATCTTCAGAGCTTTTCAGAGTCCGGATGGACAACGAGAGACAAGGAGACGGAATTCTGCAGAATTCTGCCAAGTCTATTCAAGCTCCGCCATCAGGTCTCGTGACACATGTTGATTTGATGCCATTGCCACGTCGCACTCTCTTCTACCATCATGTCCTCAAACTCAGCCTGCGCTGCTTTCGACACATCGGCCCCGCCATCACCTACGTGGACGTTCCCCCGGCGCCCTCAACATCGTCTACGCCGCTGCCTCCCTTCCATCACCGCGCATCTCATTGCCGCCCCCGTGATCCGCAAAATTCACTGCAATTGGTTCCGTCATGTCGTCGCCGTGGACGACCACCGTCTCCTCAAGGCGGGGGCAAGACCGCTGGCATAGTGCTGGGGTACGCGGACCTGAAGCTCGCGGCGACGTCGGCGCGTTTTTGAATATGGCCTTTGCCTCAGTCCCTCTGGCCATCCCACTCCTCGCCCTGAAGGCCGAGTCAAACATCTCATCAACTCTTGAAGCTCTTGCCCTCTCCAAACCCCCTGCAAGTCAGCTTCAAGATGTCAATGCTTCCTCAAATGGACTCCCCTCCTCTCAACACCTCAAAACCTCCAATAAATGCCACCTTTCAAGTTTCAAGAAGGCAAGATAGTATCCTTGGCGCTCAAGTCCATCATTGCCGACGCGAAGATCGTGAACGTCAAGTTTCTGTGTCAAGGTTTCGTCGAAGCTTGGATCCATAGCGCAACGCCTCCGGGTCCACAACGGAGGAACTTCATCAAAGACTCGAGCGCGAAGTTCTGGGATGCTGTCGACCGCGATCTCATTGTAAGGGCAACCACAAAGGCCCGAGGTACTCAGGGACTGACGTGGGGGATCCAAAGATTAATTGACAGTAGCTAAATATACAGAGAAGCATACCTGACGTGGGGGATCCAAAGAGAAGAAACTCTGAGGATTCCCACGTCAGCCGTGGGTATAAGTAAGCTACTAGCTAAGACCATGTGACCGGAGTGATCGGCAGATGTCCCGGGCTCGGTCACATGCGAGGTGCCATCGGGGGTCCCCCTGGCGGGTCACGTGCCGGCTTCCGGTACCGGTTCCGGTAGGCCGGTGACCGGGAGAGCGACCGGAAGGACCGGAGGGGCCGGAAGGGCTCTGAATGGGGGTCGGGACGGGGGTTCCCCTGACATCACCCCCCCCTTGGAATGCGGCGCCCCGACGCATAGACCGGATGCGAAGGGCAGGGAGTCGAAGGCGGCAACGGCAATGGTGCGTGGTTTGGCTGGGTATTTCCGGTAGAACTCGGCGACAGCTTCCGGGGCGAAGAGGTCGGAGTGCTTGACCCATTGATTGTGCGAGTTGTCGTACCCTTTGAAGCGCACCATGAAGTAGAGCGACTTCCAGCGCACCTTTGCATCAAGGATCTCTTTGACTTCCCATTCTGGAGCATCACCGGGTGCGTCTGGGAGGACCGGGGCTGGCTCGTCGTAGCTGGGCCGTCCCTCGAAAGGGTCGTCTTCCGCGAGTTCCAACTTCACGACCGGAAAGATCGGGTGGAGCCGGGAGAGCCGGGGCGGGAGTTCCAGCTTGTACGCACCACGACTGACGACTTTGATGACCTTGAAGGGGCCAAGCCGTCGGTGCGAGAGACCGGGGGACGGCCGGGTTGTCTGGATGTCCGACGCGTCGAGCCAGACCCGGTCGCCTACCTTGATCTCCGGCGCGGGGGTGCGCCGGCGGTTGTAGTACCGCTTGTACTCCTCTTTGGCCTTGACCAGCGTGGATCGGGCTTCGGAAACGCCGGAGGCGATCCGGTCGCGGAATTCGTTTACCGACTCAAGTTTCGAACGCAGCCCGTTCGGCTCGAACCCCATCCGGGGAGCCGGCCGGTGTCGGTCATGAACGGGACTTGCTGCGTGGAAGAGTGGATGTGGTTGTTGTAGGCGAATTCGGCGGCCGGCAAGAGGTCGTCCCAGTCATCCTGCATGTAGTTGGTGAAGATGCGGATAAACTGTTCCATCTCTTGATTGACGCGCTCGGTCTGGCCGTCAGTCTGCGGGTGGTATGCCGTGGAAGTTGCGGGCTTGACGCCGATAAGGCGCCAGAGCTCGGTGGTGAACTCCGCAATAAATTGCGGACCCCGGTCAGAGATGTACTTTTCCGGCGCACCATGGAGTTTCCAGACGTTCCGGTAGTACAACCGGGCAGCGCCGATCGCGTCGATCTGGGTGTGACACTCCATGAAGTGGGCGCGCTTACCAAGGACATCGACCACAACCATGATTGCGTCGTACCCGTGGGCCTCCGGGAGCTCGACAACGAAGTCGACCGAGACCGTGCTCCAGCGATCTTCGGGAACCTCGGTCGGGTGCAGCTCCCCGACCGGAAGCTTCCGGAGTGCTTTGGTCCGGCAGCACAGATCGCAGGTGGCGACGTACCGGCCGACGTGACGGGACAGCTGGGGCCACCAGTAGTTCCGGGAGACAAGCTCCAACGTCTTGAAGCGGCCGGCGTGACCAGCGACCCGGGTGTCATGGTGCTGCTCCAAGATCCGGCGGCGAAGGTCCTTGTCCCGGGGGACAACAATCTTGCCGCAGAAGTAGAGCAGGCCGGCATCGACGTGCCACTCGTCCGACCGGGTAGACCGGGACCGGCGGCCCGGAACCTTGAGGAGCTCGCGAGCCGCAAGGGCGACGGGATCCTCAAGGTCTGGTTCGTGCGAGAGCGCGTCACGGATGTCCCGGAGGATCGGGATTTCCGGACTGGCGACGACGACACCTTCCAGGGCGCGGACGTGGAACAGATCGGGGTGTAGGAGCGTGACATCCTCGTTATCCTGACCGGAACCGTGGTCCGGTCGCCGGGAGAGCGCGTCCGGTCGACCCATCGCGCGGCCGGGCTTGTGATGCAGGGTGAAGTCGAACCAGGACAGGTACAGGGACCACCGCGCCTGCCGCCGGTTCAAGTTCTGCGACTTCCGGAAGTACTCCAGGTTCTTGTGATCGGTCCAGATCTCAACCGGGTGCTGCGACCCTTCGAGGAAGTGTCACCACTCCTCGAGGGCTCGGACGATTGCAAGCATCTCCTTGTCGTGGATCTCGTAATTGCGCTGGACCGAACTCAAGCTCTTGGAGAAGAAGGCGACCGGATGCCACTTCCGGTCCGCGCCCGGCTGAGAGAGAACGGCACCGGATGCGAAGTCCGAGCTGTCTGCTTCCACCCGGTAAGGTTGCGACTCATCCGGAAGGATCAGGACTGGGTCGTTGGTCACCGCATCCTTGAGGTTCCGGAACGCGGCGGCCTCCTTCTCGGTCCAGAGCCACACCAAGCCCTTCTTCGTGAGGTCGAAGAGCGGCCGGGCGACGTCGGAGAACCCCCGGATGAACCGGCGGTAGAAGTTTGTGAAGCCGAGGAACTGCTGCACGTCCTTCTTGTTCTCCGGCACTGGCCAGGCGGCAACGCCGGCGACCTTGACCGGATCCATCTCGACGTGGTCGTGTGAGATGATCACCCCGAGGTACTCGATCGACGATTTCTCAAACTCGCACTTCTCCGGTCGCAAGTAGAGCTTATGCTCGCGGAGCCGCCGGAGAACCTCCCGGACGATTTCTCGATGCCGGGCGAGGTCCGAGTGTGCGATGAGAATATCGTCAAGGTATACCATGACGTCGCCGGACAAGATGAGATCTTGGAAGATGTCGTTCATCATTGTTCGGAAGGTCGCGGGGGAGTTGGTCAGGCCGAAGTACATCACCAGCGGCTCGAAGAGTCCCCGGTTTGTCCGGAATGCGGCCTTCCACTCGTCGCCTTCCCGGATGCGGACGTTGTTGAAGCCCCACCGAACGTCGAGTTTCGTGAAGTACCGGGCTCCCTTCAAACGATTAATAAGGTCGTTGATGAGAGGGAAGGGGTACCGGTTCTTCATGGTCATCGCGTTAAGCACCCGGTAGTCCTGTACAAACCGGAGCGCTCCGTCCTTCTTCTTGACGAAGAAGACCGGGGATGCCATCGGGGATTTCGAAGGCCGGATCCGGCCGGTCGTCAACCCCTCCTCGATAAACGCGTCGAGCTCGCGTTGCTCGAGGGGGGAGATGGGGTAGACCTTGCAGTTGGCCGGTTTCGAATCCGGAACGAGCTCGATGGCGTGGTCCCACAACCGGCGCTCCGGAAGTGAGTCGGACGACTCCCGGTTGAAGACATCTTCGAATTCTTGGGCCCACTCGGGAATTTCTTCCCTACCGGGTGCGGAGTTCTTAGCATGGGCTTTGGCCAGCCGCTGCGAGACGGTACCGGTCGCTCGGATGTCCTCCGGAGGGGAGAACCGGATGTAGAGAACCCGATCACCTTCCTCAACGGAGTCATCCTCGTCATCCGAATCTTCCCCGTCGTCCGGTCCGAGTTCCGGTAGGTCCTCGTCGAACTCTTCGTCATTGTCCTCGCTGGAGCGTTTGTCCGTGTCGACGACACATATCCGGGGAACCGGGCCGGACCGGAGCTGCCGGAGGATCCAAGCGGAGACCTTGGCAAGCTTCCGGTCGGCGCGCGCCTCGGCGACACAGGTAGCACAGCACCCAGTAGGGCAGCGGCTCATTTTTACCTCGCGTTGGGCCCAATCGATTTCCGGGTTGTGCTTCCGGAGCCAGGAGTAGCCTAGGATGAGCTTCTCCTTCCCGAGGCGGGTGACAGCGAACTGAGCACGCTCACTATGGCCCTTGTAGCGAAGGACCATATCCGCGACATCCCGAATGAAGGCGGCCTCGTTGGGAGAGCCGTCCACATTGTAGACCGGGATGGGCTGTGAGAGCCGCCGGACCGGAATCTTGTGCTCGGCAGCGTACTCCGTGTCGATAAACTCGGAAATAGCCCCGCAGTCCACCAAGCCGCTGAGCGAAAGCTTCACAGCGTCGGTGGTGGATTCGATCTCGAGAGGAAGCTGGAGGGAGTTACTGCTCTCCGAGGTGGCGGCAAGGGTAAAGTGTTTCGGGAGGCGGCGCTCCCAGGCAGTTTTCTTTTGGGGGCGCGGCGTCTGCGGGAGAGGTGGCCGAGGTTCCGGCTCGACCGGAGGGACCGGAATGACCGGAACGACCGGAGTCTCGATCGGTCTAGGGGGTGCGTCTATCAGTTCGGTGGATGCAAGAGATATATTGTCACACTCGTTACATAGGACAGCGAAACGATTAGGGGACGCGACAGAGGGCGCACCGCTCACTCTGCGTGGGGGAGAAAATCCTCCGGCTCGGCGGCGGCAGCATGTTCCGCAGCGGCCTCCGTCGATGCCAGACGCGCGACGAGCTCGTCGAGCAAGTCGTTCCCGAGTTGCCGGATCACCTCGTCCAAGACGTCGATTGACCGGACATCGACCGGCGCGGTACAGTCCCGGGCGAAGTGGTTCGGGTCCCCGCAGCGGAAGCAACCGCGGCGCAGGGTGCTACGGGCGCGCGTCTGGTCGACGTCCATCGGGACCGCGGGCGGAAGTGCGGGGGTAGCAGCTGCTCGGTGTTGCGGCGTGGTAAAACGCGCCGGAACAGAAGCGACCGCGACCGGAAGGGTTCCCGAGCGTACGGCCGGTTGGTGGCGACCGGAACCGGTCGTCTTGCGGGAGGCTTCGTGCACGCACAGCAGCGACTCGTACTGCCGGTAGGCACGGAGGCGCCAGGCGGGGTAGTCTCGCAGGTCCGGAGGGTCACTTGACCCGGTGATAGCGAGATTAATCGCCGGGTTAAGACCGGTCCGGTACTTCGTGACTTTGATAATCGGGTCTTCGAAGCCGGCGAGGTCGACCAGGTCTTTGAAGTCGTCGGTGTACCGGAAGACGTCCCGCGCGCCCATGTGATACGACTGGGACTCAAGGGTGCGGAGCGCGTGGTCCTGTTCGTTCTCCTCGACAAACCGGAGCCGGAACTCCGTGACGAACGCGTCCCAGGTCAAGAAGGGGAACGGGGTTTTGGCTGCGTACCGCTCGGCCCATTTCGACACAGAGTCCTTGGCCATGAAGGACATGGCGAACCGGACCGCTTTCTCCTCGGAGGGGGCGCTGTCCTCGAGGAACGCTTCTGGCAGCAACCGGATGTACAACCGGACAGCGTGGAGGAACACCCGGCCTTGTTTCCGGTCGCCGTCGAAGACGAACGGGGGGGTTCGGCCGGAGGGCCGATTTTGAGCCGGGAATAGCTAGGGGGAATAATCCTGTACCCGGGTCCGGAGCCGGACCGGCAAGGGACAGGGCAGGTGAAGCGGCGCGGGAGGGGTCGATTTTTCGTGCAAGGCTCTCGAGAATACCTTCGAGCCTGTCCATGCGGGCGGAGACGGCCTTGGCGGCTGCTTGCGCAGCGGCGGCAGCGGTACTCGCGGCGTCCATGGAGGGCTCTACAGGCAAGGAGGAGGGGGCAAGATTCAGGGTAGGGGAGGCTGGGATGCTATCAGAGGAGTCCGAGCCGTTCACACCGAAGCCTGCAATCTTGACCGGTTAATCCCTTAGAGAGTTTCTTCTGCTGTAAGGGCAACCACGAAGGCCCGAGGTACTCAGGGACTGACGTGGGGGATCCAAAGATTAATTGACAGTAGCTAAATATACAGAGAAGCATACCTGACGTGGGGGATCCAAAGAGAAGAAACTCTGAGGATTCCCACGTCAGCCGTGGGTATAAGTAAGCTACTAGCTAAGACCATGTGACCGGAGTGATCGGCAGATGTCCCGGGCTCGGTCACATGCGAGGTGCCATCGGGGGTCCCCCTGGCGGGTCACGTGCCGGCTTCCGGTACCGGTTCCGGTAGGCCGGTGACCGGGAGAGCGACCGGAAGGACCGGAGGGGCCGGAAGGGCTCTGAATGGGGGTCGGGACGGGGGTTCCCCTGACACTCATCAAAACTTGTCAAAAAGCCAATAATTATTGTACCAGGTAAACATTCATTCGTGTCCCCTGTTTTTCTTACTTATGGTTCACACAGTATTCCGACACATTCTAAAGAAGGCCTAAGCAGCACATGACGACCTCACGCTGACATGCGCTGACCTGGCACGAAACCAGCTCGATACTTGCCCTGGCATCTGGAGGGCTCGAAACCATCGCTCATTGCATGGGGGAACGACTCATTCTGGTCAGACAGACGATCACCAGTGCGAACCGGCCACATCCACTCTGCATACGCTGGCTCTCTCTCCATCTTCAAGATCCTGGAACCTCAAGCATTGAACCCGTTCTCTCAGTGCCTGAGCGCTGAGCACTAGTAATGCGCGTCCGCTGATTCCACGACACGGAGAGCGCTTGCGTATACCCCTCGCCGCTCTTGAAACGTACCGCGAAGGTGATTGCATCCAATCGTAAGCGGCGCAGTGCTTTACCCCGTGTAGTCCCCCTTTCCGCTCACAATTCATCCGAATCGTATCGTTTCAATCCGAGATATACGCTGCTTCTCACATCTCCAACCAGATCCGAGTATACTGGATGCTGGCTGGCACTCCGTCGTGTAATTCCACTTCCTGTCGGTGCGCGCTCCCCTCGCTGACGTGTCATCCCTACTACCCGTACTGCAGTGCCCTCCAGCTGCGCCCTCCATGTCGGCTGGCACACTAGCTAGCTCCAGTTGACCTGACCTTCGTCTCCAGTAAATTGCCTCGCTGCCTCTCCTTTGTATCGTCCGCTCCTTTCCATTGTATCCCCGCATACATCCTAGCCGCTTCGAAGCAAAGCTCGTATATACGCTGTTTGCAGGACGACGCGTGTCCGTTCTACGTGTATGCCTTCCTTTCCTCGCTGCGAGTCAACTCGTCCCGAAGAAGTCCCGCCACCGCCGCGCCATAGCCAGAACCCTCCCGTTTATCTCGCCTCCGTCCCGCTCTTGCTCTCGTGCGTGGGGTGGACTATGGCTAGCTTTGTTCCCTTGTGCCGAGTAATCCGCTACCCGACGTGCGCGTGGACTGGATGTTATCGGGAGTCCAATACCTACTCCAGCGTTCTGCGCGACCACGAGGGCATCCCGGGTCCAATCGAACGCGATGGGCGGCGTTTAATCTCTCTCTTTCGCGAGCCCAATCAAGCCTACGCTCCCTTTTCATCCTTTTCCTTCCCTCGTCATCCTCTTCCTTCCCTCGTCATCCTCTTTCTTCCCTCGTCATCCTCTTTCTTCTTCTTGCCCTCGTCTTTCTCTTCCGTGGCTGAGAGTACCCCTTCTTCTCAGATGTCCAACCTCGACATGATCGAGCACGGCAAGTACGTCCACCATCTCGCTTCACCACCTCGCAACGATATCATAACCTTCCCTACCACACCCCACCTGAGTACGTCCTTACATCTAGCTCAACATATTCCACTTGCAGCATTTACTCGTTCGCCCCTACAGCTGTGTTCCCACCACCCCCACCACCCACTCGACTCCTCGATCTGGTCTTCGGCGGGTCGAGGTGAGGACGTGGGGAGCGACGTGCGTGGCGCAAGCAGTACAAGTGGGGTGTCGTCTTGGACCGTTGGCCGCGCAGCAGACGCAGCCTGCGCTCCGATGCAGACGCGAGGTTGCGTGGGCGGGGCTAGCGAACGTCCGCGATGGGCGGCAGCGCGGGACAGATATAGAGCTCGGGCAGCACTGGAGGCGCATCCGTATGTCGCGGACCGGGTGGAATGGGCTCCTTCTCGTTTCGGTCCCTTTTCTTGATCTCTTCTTCAGCATAAATGGTCGCTCTTGGTGCTGAATAGATAAAACATCCAATTTTTTCGGCCCTGGAACGGGGACAGGTTTTCTCCCATCTTTGGATCTCGGAGTCTTTCAAATTCTTGATCCGACCCTTTCCTGTTTTCTTGCCTCAAACATCAAGATTCTCTTCGCGCATTCCCAAATTACAGCCGCTCTGCGCACTCTACCCCACTAGCTCGAGGTTTTCTCGTGGTTTCTCAGCAAAGAATTGGGGAATCAGATATCAGAAGACACTCCATCATGCAACTTTGGTTGGTTCTCGTCGTGCGTTCTCGAATTATAGCTGTTCGGCGCTCTGTACCCGGTTTTCTCATTGTTTCTCAGCAGTGAATTCCGGAATCAGATATCAGAAGTTGGCGCCTTCACTCCGTCATACAGCTTTTGCCGACCAGCGCTTTTTTAACACTGGTCTCCGCGGTTGGTTCGTACCGAGGAATGCCTTCGCTGCATGCTTGCGAGCCACTTGGAGTTGTGGCCCGGTTAAGTGAGGTGCTACAATAACGGACCGCGGGATTTGGTAGCCATCTGCATCATATTTCGGGTACGTTTCTCGTTCTTTTCTTGGGGCATCTGGAAGGCGCGAACAGCAATCTTTGACAGCTTTCTGGACGTGTGGGGAAAGTGCGGAGAGAAGGATACCACAGCACACCGCGTTCCTCCTCCTCCTTCCTCCTGCCGTTTGATATGTTGTCCAGAATGCGTCGTACTCGGTCCACCAGACTCACCTCAGATGCGTTAGCTGCCACGAAGCTCGTCCTCAACGCAATCCAAGCGTCTACAGACGCCTTTCCCCCACTCAAATCTGCTGTATCGGCGGTTATTGTGATCTTGGAGCTGAGCGAGGTGAGCTTGTCACTCCGGCGGGTTTTTCAAGTTGCTTGCTCACAGACGACGTTCAGAAAGTCAAGTCGAATAAGAAGGGATGTGAGCACATTGCCCATCGCTCCGCACAACTTGTGCAGGATATTTGGAGACAAACAAAGGATTTCAATATTGTGCTCCCAGCGGAGGTGGAGAGAAGCGTTGCTGAGATCGAAACGTATGTGCCTACTTTGTCCACCGAGAGCCCCGAATTTTGACTTGCCAATATAGGCTATTCAAAGAGATTGAGAAATTCTTTAATGGGCTCGAAAAAGAGAGCCGTTGGGAACGATTTGCTCGCCAAGATGATAACAAAAGTCAAGTCGATGCGTACGGAAGATTACTGCACGAGGCGATGTTGCATTTCAGTGTACGTTCCTCCTTTAATGTTAACCTAGCAAGTGTGCTGAAATTTCGATATGAAGATCAACCTTGAATTGAGCATACATCGATTACATCTGGAATCGTATCGGTTACATCTGGAATCCGTCACAGTCGACCGGAAGGAGCACGCCGCTGTGCTGTCCGTCTCGCAGATGAGCGAATCTGAGCGCCTGGTGCGTCAAACATGTATTGTGATTTTACCACTAATTTACGAGCTTCCTCTGGCAGCAGCTCCTTACACAAATACGCGGTAAAGTGCTGTTCGTTCCTGTGGCAAGGTTTTCTGATTATGATCCAGGAGACGTCCATATGGGGAAATATGTGCTGGCGTCTTTTTTTTTTAGATCACCAGCATATGTTTTCCTAGGTCCCGAGGTTGATTTGTAACTTGACGACAATAGGCTGTAATACGCAGTATGCTATATTGGGCAATTGAACGGTGACACTGACAGGTGCCAACTGGGGAACGTAATCTTAATCTTACAAGAGCGCGGTGGGCCGCTTCGCGGCCCACCACTTCGGCTGAGGGATTATCAATTGGTGCTTGAATTGGCGCCGGCCTAAGGCTGATAATCCAAGGACTCGCAACTGATCTCGAAGAAAGGGCGCTATAACGTGAGGTCGCATTGTTTGGCATTGTATACACTTTTATAGAGCGGAAATATGGTGTATGAGCTTGTGAGATAGATGTGACTGATAAAGCGAGGCCAGCCGTTGATGCGAAAGATGGAAACCAAAGTCGTGGATTGATAGACCCCAAAGCGGAGTTTGAAATGGCTTCGGACAGACACGCATAATCTTATAAAGAGAGTAAAGTAAAGTAACAAGAGCGCGGTGGGCCGCGAAGCACCACTTCGGCTGAGGGATTACCAATTGGTGCTTGAATTGGCGCCGGCCTATGGCTGATAATCCAAGGACTCGCAACTGATCTCGAAGAATGGGCGCTAAAACGTGAGGTCGCATTGTTTGGCATTGTATATACTTTTATAGAGCGGAAATATGGCGTATGAGCTTGTGAGACAGATGTGATTGATAAAGCGGGGCCAGCCGTTGATGCGAAAGATGGAAACCAAAGTTGTGGATTGATAGACCCCAAAGCGGAGTTTGAAATGGCTTCGGACAGACACGCATAATCTTATAAAGAGAGTAATCTTACCTACGCACAACGGTGACAATATATACGTCGAAAATCGCATTGAAGTTCGAGTCCAAAATCGGTTACAATAAATATGTTTTGTATTCCGGTGCCCGGATACGTAAGGAGAAGCTCGCTAATACAGAGTTTTGTTTTGCAACTGCAGATCCCAGATATTTACAACTGATCCTCATTATTAAATACATACTCTCTAAGATCCATAAGTACCATAAGTATCTAATTCAGCCCTATGTGCAGTGTCATACTCCAGCATTTTCATTAATTCTGTAGCGGGTGTTGCAGCTGGGCCCATGTGAAGGATTTCTGGAAAGCTATATGTACCACACAATGTTTTGACTCGAGAAATTGCAATAACAGAAAGGCCCGAGGAAAAATCCTTATTGCCAATATCAATTGTTGCTTCATCTAGAGTAATTCCTTCACTCTTGTGAATTGTAATAGCCCATGCAGGAGTAAGTGGTAATTGTGTTCTTGATAGCAACTTCCCAGTTCTGTCGTCCCATCTTGGGGTCACAGGAACAATCAGAATCCAAGGCGGATCAATTCCATCCCAACCTGACCTGTTTGATTCATGTAAGCAATGACCCTGAACAATAAGAGAGTCAAGGAATACCTGAATATCTGTTGCACTAAACAAAGACATTTCCAAGGTGCTCAACGGTACGGTGAGAGCACGGGTTTGCAACCCAATGGCTTGTCAAAAGACAGCCGTGACAGCCGTTGAATGGGTGTAGCTTTTTGTCACTAGCAGACATATTTCGGGACACTAAATGTCCCAATTAGTGCACAGCACTTTTATTTAATACCTGTTCTGTTTTCTTTCCATGCAAGACTTACTCAAGTAAGACAGTCTCGGCAATTGCTGGAGGGTGATGGCTGAGTTTGATCCTGATCTGGTTCAGACTTTTACCTTTAAGGTTTTCAAAAAGCAAGGAACATGCGCAGAAAAATTGTAGGTCTGTTAAAAAGATAATGTGCCTCCAAAATTTAGACATGTTGGCCATACCAACCTATGCAGCAGCTTTCAAGCATCTCTGACACAATTCAAGGTAGGGTATACTGTAGTATTACATTCAATTTGTCAAGCACACGTCACATTCATTTTTTCTGAGGGTGGCAATCATTTTTTCTCAATTTATCGGAGTTTCTTTCATTTTTAAAAGTGTCAAAAAACCAGCGGCGGTGTCAAATTGAACATAATACTACAGTAAGTACCACACATACCGTGATAACTTCCCTAGCGCACAGGACTTGCACTAAAAAAACAACGAATAAAATTTCAGAACAGCCGTGCACCTGTCAGGGCCGTCCCATCACCTGTCCCGTGCCATCACAGTAAATTTTTGAACCACTCGACAGGCCATTGAGCCACGGTCCGTGCCCGTCACCCGTCGAATTGACGGCCGTGCCCGTAACGGGCACGGCAAAAAGCCCTAATCTGATTGGTGGATTTCGGCCTAAACGAGCTGCCCCTGCGTGGCAGCACCAGCGTGGGAATCAACTCGTGACTTAGCACACGCAAAGCCAAACCGCGGTTTGCATGTGACACGTAAATCGGATCGCCTGGACAAGCTCCTCCAATGAATTTCGGCCGAAACGAACTGCTGCTGCGCGCCAGCGTGGGAGCCAACACGTGATTTAGCAAACAACACCAAGGACGCCGTTTTTCACGTGACACCCAAATCGGATCGCCTGGATAGAATCGGGGGAGCAAGCTCCCCCAATTATACATGTCCATCCACCCAGATAATCAAAGGTAAAGTGGCAGAACGCAAGTATTCTTTCCTCCACCGCCTGCGCAAGATCTAAATCGGCTCGCGATACGCACGAGACACAAGTAGTGCTGGGACGGTTCGGTTCGGTTCAGGTTCAGAGCACTTTGCTCTGAACGCCGAACCTGAACCTAGCGTTCGGTTCAGGCAAATGCTGAACCTTGGACCTGAACCTGGCGTTCAGGTTCAACGCGTTCGGTTCGGCGTTCAACAGCGTTCGAACGCCGAACCGAACGCTATTTTCGTGCCAAACTAAATTTAACTATCGACGCTACAAAGCTCTACCTCAAAATCTTGCATCTGCTACGACGACTTACCGCGCGATATGACTCCGCAGGGAAGAGACACTGCCAGTCGGAAAGCAAACATTGGTCATCACTCCATTGCGACTGAGCCGAGAAGAGTTCAAGAATCCCTAACGGCAAAATATCACTTACGTACACACTTGGCAAATTGCTCCGTCTCAGTCTGTGTATACACGCCTGAGGACCGTCTTGATTTCCGTGGTATCGTCAGGGAGCGAGAGATTCTCGGTGGCCCTAAACACGGTCAGTGGGGTTGCGGAAAAAATGGATTCAAAAGAAGTTGAACACACATGTTGATCATCGGCGTTACCCATGGACTGTAGGTACTCGTACTCATCAAGGTCCAAGATCAGAGTTTGCCATCATGAGGGAAAAGATGAGGGAAGGATACGGCTGCCTGATGCTTTGGCACTCCTTTAATACAGCTTGCAACAGTGATGGGGGGGGAAATCCATGGGGAAGGCCAGGTCAGTGGTTTGCCGTGATCGTGCTGCTCATTGTGCGAGAAATCGAGGAAAACGAGGTCGCCAGGATAAAGCAGCGTACCCTAACGGGGCATCGAAGTCGGTTCCCCGCAGGGAAGAAGGGGGTAACGCCACATAATGGGCGTCGATGTCGGGAAAAATGAATAGATGGCCTTGGCGTGGTCGGGAAGTTTGGAGCTGGGAGACAGAACCGATTTTATCTGCGAAAATATTGAGTAGTGAGCGTCAGCAGTAAGGCACATGAATTACATTAGAGAAGGCGGCGATCAATCGGTCGTTTTTTGCATGCTTCTGTTCGGAACGTACCCTTTTATGGAATCATTTTGTAATAATTGTCAGCCGAAAAAATCGGATGCGTTCAGCGTTCGAACACGTTCGAACGCGTTCAGCAAGATCCTCAGATCGGTGAACGCTGAACCGAACCTGCGGTTCAGGTTCAGCTATTTGCTGAACCTTGAACCTGAACGCACGTTCGGTTCGGTCCGGTTCAGGTTCGAACCGATTGTTTGAACCGAACCCTCCCACCACTAGACACAAGAGCTACTGGCGCCCACCGAAGTCGATGGATTGGAGCATCGGACCACGGAGGGTGATATGCTGTCAATATGCTGTCGTGACAATGATTATAGTAGTTTATACATCACGATTCTGCCCAATTAACAGCCTTGCTTGGTTTTGACATCACAGCTTTGCTTGGTGCTACGCATCGTAGTCACAGTGGTAATATAATACACGACTTAAAAGACAAAATAGTCGACTAACCATCGCTAGAAAGCTGAAATTTAACATCGAAGGGTTCCAGTCGATGTCCGCCTCCCCTTCAACATTGAGCCCGAGGTTTCGGGGAGATGGATTCGCTACCGTCAAGCTCTGGATCTTTGTTCTTACTATCGGCCACCAGGTAGTCGGCCACCTGCAAATATATCATGAAGGAGTGGAAAATTGTGAATACTTAACATCAAGGGACCAAGTACGACCATTGAAGACCACCCATACAAAATTTCAAGGCAAAGTGATATTTCGGCCGAAAGTTACGCGAGCTTTGATCGGGATCCACACCGTGGGAGCCATCTTTTCTTAACTAAGCCACGCCAGCCACCCTCGCCACCGCTCGTTTTCCACCAATTCTCCACCGTTTCACGACTTCAAGGGCTCAATATGCTGCTCCGATCATCTGGATTCATCTCGGATACAGCGCCCCCCAAAGATACAGGATGTCGCTGCACACGACAGTGAGCAAGACTTGACTGACATTCTGATCAGTTGCAGTGAAACGCCTCCATATCCAACACACAATTCAAGCTATGGGCCTGGCGCCTGACAAGAGCTTTCTTTGTTACCCCTCCTATGCCTACAAGCCTTAATCAGTATTTTATCCATTTTACCTCCGGCATAACATTGCTCAATACCTTGAAACACGCCATTTCGGTGTCGCAGAAGTCTAAGATTTTTTGGAAGAGTTGCTAGTCCCTAGGAATGGAAATTTTCGGTCAGTCATATACATCTATGTACCAATAATCACCTTGCACCGTATCCTGGGCCTACATGTCCGCATGCTCCGGCCACGCGCTTGCTTTTCGGACATGTGCCATAGGCGACAGTCTCCCCCTTTTAAAACATGTTCGTATACCCTCCTTTTAGGTAGTAAGTACCACCAAAACTATGCACAATCCCATATACAGACCTCATGTTTAGAACTGAATACATTTTGGGCCCAATGTTGGCCTCAGCAGCCTATACCGTGAGGTGGCCGAGTACCCTGTTTTTGCCCTTTTGGGCATGCGATCAAAGAAAAATTCATGGTACACTATAGCCACGCCTAAAATCCGCCAAAATATTTCTAAAGATATATGCCTTTGATTCGTGACCAAAACCGCTGTGAGAATTGTGCACAGCATCCGAAAAGTGACGATAATCGCTAAGGTGGCCGAGTACCTGGTGGCCGATAGTAGATCACCAAGAAGCGCAACAGTTAGCAAGGTTGATTGGGGTGTATCGAGTGTTGGGGTGAAATTAAATTAGATTAAATTCGGCCGGAAGTGTTGGGTGGCTACGTATGTCAGCCAACTTTACACAAACGCGAAATTGCGTCGTAGAATTCAGCTCGGCAGTCCGTCCATTAAGGCCGTCCTGATTTCTCCTTGGTTGGTTAGTTACGGCCGTTATCGCTGTTGTGTAACTAACTCCACTATAATATACAATACGGTAGTATCTTCCTACATACTCTGCTGTACTACAAATCCCCAACTGCACCAACTCCGGCGGCACATGTTGTACTGCCCTTATTGTAATTCACGATTTGGTCGATGGATGGATGGGTGTCGGATGGGCTCAGATGTAGAGTGTCCGTGAATAAACCTGCCCACGATTAGACAAGTGTATGTATGAACTGAGCTGGGAGGTGGGAAACCTTATACAGGAGCTGCCGTTCTGGGGTGCCATAAATCATAAATGAACTCCCCTCAGCTTGATTCTTGATGTTTTGAGGGATTTGTATTCAATTTAATTTTTTCGGCACCGGTGATCGTGAGCAGGGGCATAGGCATGAGACAAGGACTGAAGGTTTCAAAGAATCGAATAAGAAGGACCTAAAAGAGGAGGAGGAGGAGGAGGAGGACCTAGCCTTGACGGTATGTATAATATTGACCGCACAGGTCCACGTAGAGAAGCAGCGGAACATTGTGAATCCGGAGGGGGCTCACCACTGGTAATCACCTGTGATACGAATACTTGAAGCCATGAATGGGTTTCGCGTATTGTGGAGCGACTAGGACACACTGTGAGCAGCACGTAAAGAGGAAGCAGGTTTAGACCCCAGATTAATTATAACTGAAAATGCACAAGTGAAGGGGATGTAGGCTGGATGTGACGAAAGCGGCGGTCGGCTAGATAACTTCGGTTAGATAGTCGGCGGCTGGGTTTCGGCACACAAGTCGGTGGTTCGCGAGTTGTAGGTTGGTCGGTCCGACAACGGGTAAGTGGCGTAAAGTAGTATTGACCAAAGATTCTAACTACGGACAAACAAGGTATTTATACGAGGGGGAAGTCAGGGGAAAGATCGGACAAGTGAAAGGTGATGGGAGTTAAGGATCGGTATCGGGCGCGGCAACGCCAAGAGTAGAAAACGAGAGGATAATGTATCTTAGAGGAAAGAGAAAATAGACATTGAATGTGGAAGGGAAAAAGAATGATAAGATAGAAAGGCACGTAAGCGTACCGTTACATCCGCCCTCCAGGCCGTCGAGCACGGCGGTCTACCCCACAACCATGTCGCCTCCCTTCGCCTTCTTAGCAGATTCGGCGCTCTCATCCATCGCCTTGCGTTTCTTCGCGAAAAATTCCTTTACCTCCTCCGTATGCACGTCGGGAATGCCGTCATCCTTCGCATTCTTCTTCTCCCAGCGTTGCTTGTAGTAGCGAAGCTCGCGTACCTCCTCGAGCTTGTGGAGACGTTCGGCGTTATCGTAGTAAAGCTGCGAAACCGCAACGTCTCCCTCGTGCAAGTGGCGTTCGTTGATCTGGCCATCGAGCACGTAATACGAGGCAGGATCGGCAAGAGAATTTTTGTCGTCCCAGACGATACTCTTCGTCTCCTCGTCAACGCAAGCCCAACCGAATCCGGAATCGTCGTGGGCGTTCATCTGCTGAGCCCACTCGACGTAGTAAGCAGGAATGATGGGGGGAAGGTCTTCGCGAGTAGCCAAAGCGATGTTGTACTCGGTGAATAAACGAACGGTGTACGCATCGACGAGCTCCTTGCCGAGTCCGGGGAAAGAGATACAAAAGTAGCGACGATTAAGACGCTGAATGGCGCTATGCTGCTCGTTGAACGCGGCAAACTGAACCGCAAGGGGCCCCTGCTCGGGCAAAGGATTAAAGATGTCGACGGGAGTGCGTTTAGCGGTGATGGGAGCCATATGAAGTATTTCGGCAGGCGATAAAGATGAAAGGTTAAGGAACTCCTGAATCGGCTCATTAGCATTATATGCCCAAAAGTATGACATTACCGAGCCGACAAGTAACTCCTCTTCGGCGGGAGGTTTTCCCGCCCCATAGGGGAGCTCCTTAATTTCGCTGGCACCCACTGCCTCCAGGTACTCTGATAGGGCCTGCAATTTCTTTGCCTGATCATATGGCATCCAGCTCTTGACGCCGGATTTCCACAATACCTCAAACAGCGCTTTGGAACGGCGACCGTAGTGGCTCACAATGCGCTCCACCGCCCATTCGTTAGTCTCGTCATTAAGCGATATACCGAGTTGGCATTCCAAGCGACCTGGGAATCGACAATCGTCATTAGGTACGTGGATCCGGAGCAAAGAGGAGTGGAATACGTCGTGTACACCCCTTTGTTTCATATTAGCTGGTAAATCCAACTGGAACGAGCCGTTTCCAAAGTCCCGCAGGATCGCGTATGGCCCAATAAATTTGGGAACGAGCTTCCGAGCGAGACCCTTCTCGAAGGTAACATTCTTGGATGAAAGGTAAACGAGATCTCCGGCCTCAAAAGGCACGGGCTGACGTTTGCGATTAGCGTTTCGGGTCTGCTTCACGCGAGCTACGATCATGCTGTCATGAGCGGCCATGATCGCAAGGCGGCGCTGAATTGCAAAATTAGCAACGCCCGGATATTCTCGCGTGCGATCCGAGTTCCAAAGGAGTGAGCGGGGCATACACCCATTGTTCAAGAAGAAGGGTGTGTATCCCGTTGTCTCCGAGCGAGCAGAATTCATCGCGAATTCGATGGCGGGTAACTTATTCACCCAGTCCTTTTGCTTCGCCCCGATGCATTGGCGCAGCATCTGAGTAATCGTGCGGTTCGCGCGCTCCGTGCTTCCATCTGTCTCCGGATGGTATGCACTGGACATCTTCAGTCTAACACCGATGAGTTCATGGAGACGCTTCCAGAATACACTAGTGAATAAGGAATCGCGATCGCTCACAATATACTTGGGTAACCCGTGAAGTTTGTAGACGTGCTCAAACATTAGCTCAGCCATCTGTCGAGCCGTGTAGTTAATTCGCGCCGGAACTAAATGAACCATTCCAATCGCTAAATCAATCACAACGGCTAAGGAGTTAAAAACCCCATCCCGGTTCTTTGACTCGGGAAGTGGACCAACGAAATCTACGCCGACCGCCTCCCAAGGCTCTGACGGTGGATTTAGCGAATGCAGAAGCCCATAAGGCTTCTGATTGCTCGGCTTGCTACGCTTGCAAGTGGAACATGACTCACAAAAGCTTCGCGTGTTGTCCACAATATCCTTCCACCAGAAATGGTCCCGAAGGTAATCAAGAGTCTTTTTGACGCCTAAGTGAGCGAGAAGCGAATGGGCTTCAGAGATTATAATTTCACGCACGTTACGTCCCTGGTATTCCAATTTTGGGACACACAGGACACGACGATCCGTGTCTTTGAGATACACGAGGCCATCTTCAATTTCAAAGTTACGGAATTCCTTGGGTGACTCCAGTATTTTCTTGAAGAACGAATCGGCGTCGTATTTGCCAGTAAGCAGTTTTACGAGGTCCAAGCCGTGCCATCCCGAGTTTACCACGTTGAGAAGTGAATCGTCAAGCATTTCGAAATCGTCTCCGAATTCCGTTGTGGGTCCAGGTCTGCATGACCCCCGTCGCTTGCGGACTTTGGTTCCGCGGAAATGATGGGGTCATTACGATATGACGGCACTGAAGATTTGACGTGCGGCTGTGCGCCGTCAGCCTCCTTTCTTCCTCCTGCTGCCTCGCCGGTGTTTACCACTGGCGACGCAGTCTGCTGCTTGCGTGGGCGTCCACGCGGCCTCTTTGCCTTTGATCCCGCTGGTCTAGGTAGCAATTCGGAAGAATTTGGATTTTTGGTACCCCCGCCCTCCTTTGGGGACGTTAGGGTTTCGGACCCAAATGACTCTGGTTCAGCCACTTTCTTCGCAGCACGGGTCATCGAGCGAGTTACACGGTCATTAGAAGTCATTGCCATGGCTTCCATTCCCGCAAATACAGGTACGGAGATGGACTCGATATCCAAATCATTGTTGTTAATCACATCGTGATATGTATATTCAGACCGTGCGCGAACAGTCCCGGGCGACTCGTTCGAGTAGATACGAGACAGGGCGTCTGCTAGGACGTTCTCGATGCCCGGTATGTATTCAACCTTAAAATCAAAGCTCGAGATTTTCTCAATCCATCGCGCTTGGCGCCCAGATAGATTCTTCTGATTTATAAGGTGAATAAGACCCTTATGGTCAGTCACCCAGGTGAAGTGACAACCTTGCAGGATGTCTTGATGACGGAGCATAGCTTCTACCCCCGCGAGCATCTCGATTTCATGCATGGGGTAATTCTGCTGCGCAGAGCTAAGCTTTGCCGAGAAGAACGCCGCTACTTTAGCGTTCTTCCAGTCATCACCTTGGCACACCACACCAGCAACTCCCGACGCGCACCCGTCGGTAACCAGCCAGATCTTAGGCGCTTCCTTCCTATAGTCAAGAGGCATGCGACGATGATCTTTACCTTTCGCTATCAGACGTTTAATATCAATAAACGCCCGCTGGTGAGTATATCCCCATCTAAATGGTACCGAATCGCTCGTTAACTCGTTTAGGATTCCCATTGGGATGTGAACGCCTGGGACATCGCCGCCAAGGTATGTGACAGACCCGATGAACCCGTGCAATAACTCACGGTTCGTCGGCGTCTTCCAGTTTAACACTGTATCAACCTTGTGGGGGTCCATGCGAATGCCCTTGTCATCAACGACACGACCGAGCACCTTCAGCTCGTCCATGAACAGCTGCATCTTGCTCGCGCTCAAGTACAATTTTCGCGCTTAAGTATGTCAATCACAATCTTCAAATGCTTCATGTGCTCCTCAAGCGAGTTTGAATAGACTATAATATCGTCAAGATACACGTCCATCCATTGGCCGATAAATTCGCCGAAGAGATAGTTCATGAGCGACTGGTACGTCGCAGGTGCGTTACAGTCCCCTTGCTGAAGAACAAGGCTAACCATATTGCCATCAGGCGTACTCATGGCCGTTCGCGCAACGTGCTCGGGCACCACCCGGATCTGTTCATAGGCGTCCTGCCCATCGATGAGGGAGCGGAATTTGCAGCGCGAAACCCGCCGCAAAATTCCTTCCATGTCCGGCAACGGGGATGTCATCTTCTTCGTGTTGGCATTGCGTGCCCGCAAGTCCACCACGACGCGTAATCCCGGAGGATTCATTTTAACTTTCGGAATCAGCAACATTGGCGCGGTGTTCCCAGAATTGGTAACTTCCCAACGGCCGGCCTTAAGGTACGTCTGCCGTTTCAAATCCCACTGATCTCTTAATGCCTCAGGGCATCTCGAAGGTCTCCAAGGATAGATCTTATCCTCATCAATGTTCTAGAAGTGCAAAATATCGCTCGTTTGTGCTCAATTCTCAGTCATTTGCCTTCGGAGATTGCCCAAATGAAACCAATATGGATTTACTCTTAGACTGCCTACTAGGAATGACCAAAATCGGCCAAGAATTGAGTGCTATGGATATGCCGAATTAACTGGTCGTTTGATGGGGCAATAAATTGACATCTCAGCAATCAAAATATCTTCGTCCTTTGTGTCCCAATTCCCGACCGAATTAGATGAAGATTTCTTATATTATAATAGTACACATGTGTCGGTTTCATTTGGCCACTTCTAAAGGCAAACGGTGAAGAATTGAGCCCAATTGAGCGGTATTTTGCACTTCTAGAACATTTTGCACTGCAAGGTCCCAGCGATCAGTATTCAATTATATTCCTGAGCTCTTTGGAATTTTCTCCAGCATGTTTCATACCAGTGGAAGCAAATTTGGAAACCTGCGCATTATATTTGTCTTCGGCCGAAATTTGTACTGAGGTCATGTTGGCAGTAAATGGCCCCAGGCTCAGGCGAGCATTGAGCCGCAACGGTGTTTAGACTCCGATTTGATTGCCCCCATGATCCCTTTATTTTTCCGAGGTCAGGCTCAATGTGAGCTGGTCGACGCGCAAGCGTCGACCGGGCGAACATTGAGCTGTAACGGTGTTCAAACTCCGACTTGATCGCCCAGAAAATAGCGGACTCGTTCTGCCATTTACTGGCCCTTCACTACAAGTGAATGCGGATGTCGCATACCTTAGCTACCAAAAAATTTCGCTCCTCGACGATATCTTGATAACTTAACTTGACCCTTACAGAGTGGTTAATCTTGAAGCGCGATCCCTGCACTGCTAACTGCAAGGTAATCGGTTCTTCGAGTTCCGTGGGCTTCAGCCGAAGCTGATCAGCAAGCGAAGAAGAGACCAAGTCCCCGAGGGATCCGGAATCCACCAGCGCGCGAACCGGCTCGCCATTGACATCAACGACGATAACCAATGGTCGCGCTACCACGCGTTCTGGGACGCGTGGCATCGAAGCGGTACGTGATATGCCTTTGTAGCTGTTCGCGGGGATTTGAGCACCGCCGCAGAATAAAACAAACTCGCCCTCCGCTTCGGGCTCTGGTTCATCAAACATCGAACCAAAGTAATTCGCGCCGCAGGCATTGACCAAGCCATGCCGCGTGTCATTCTGGCGCAGAAGGTGCTTCCGCAGACGCTGAGAAACCCACCCAACAAAATCCAGGTGAGGATTCAGCAAGTTTTTCTCCAGGATGTATTGATATAACCCTTGGACCCCGAGCGGGATGTAGACTTCAAAGGTGTCAGGGCCTTTCAAGTCATCTGGCTCTCGCAAGACTCTGGATACTTCAACACCTCCGAACTCTGGCAAGTGTCGGCTCACATCGCGGATGTACTGCTGAATGGCATCGGCTAATATTTCCTCAACAGGAAAATGATGAATGTGCAGGGCCTGAATATATTCAATATCCAAGTCCATGGCTCGTTTGCGAGCATACCATTCGCATAGATGGAACTTCGGGACACGAAGATATTCCAGAGGTAAAATGGTTATTTCATCGAAGTAGGAATCTTCAATGACATAGGACTCGCTAGTCGGGCGCATAACCCGGAACCGTATCGAGTCCCGACGTTCATCCGACCAGGGTACCTGCTCGTCGCCGGGAAAAGGCTGGAAGAATTCCAGCAACGCGGCCACCGTGTTCCCGAGTACATCACCCAGACGGCGGGCTCTCGGCGGGACTTCCGCGTTGTTTAACTCGAAGCAGACCTCCTTTATAGCCTCTTCCCAGAGTCTAATCCGGTCTTCGAAGGTCTCGCCATCGTCACCCGGCATCACAAGGTGAGAATTTTCACTGTGCTCAGACTCATTGTCTGACAAACTGCTTATCGGTTCCAGGCTCGGAGGACCAGGGTCCGAGTCGCTATCCGACTGGCAACTCGAGTCACTCACGGACTGCAAGCCAGGTAAAGAATCGTCATCTGAACCGCTCTCGGAGTCCGAGTCACTGACTGACTGCAAAGGAGGAACGGAATCCGAGTCGTGGCCAGACGACGAAGCAGTCCAATTTAAGGCCGGACCCAGCACGCTTGAAAGCTCCCAATCAGAGCCCTCCTCGTCTTCGAAATTCGAATTCCTCGATGCGCTGCTCGTACCAATGAATTAGATCAAAGCCCGGCGTCAACAGCAGAACTCGAGGTAAATACCAGCATCTTGCAAGTATGCGATCTGAAACAATGATATCTTCATCGTTAGGCGGCTCGTCACCCAAGGCTTCGGCTTCAAACCTATCACCAGGTGCGGGATATTTTGTTTCGTCCCATTGATGCTGCTTAAGCAAAAGTTCAACAGCTTGGACTTGAACGTCACCGATTTCGCCGAGAAAACGTTCTTCCTTCAACGCGTCATCGGGATTCATATCCAAAGAGATCATCCGCATCTGGGCATACCAGAGTGCCGGCATAAGCTCACGGTTGTGCAGAAGACTCGCGTCAAGGTGATACTCATCGTCAGATTTATGATCCATGACGAGATACTGATCTTCCGCGACCAGGTACATGAAAAATCGCTTCTCTTCAAAGGCTTCTTCCGGGTTGCATATCGCCTCGTCTCCAGGATACGGCTGAGCTGCCTGAAGAGTCAAAGCTGCGATCATCGCATGTAAGTCACCGATACAGCGAGGTGTCTCGTCGGAGTCGACTTTGGATGGTAAAGGTGAAGCCTCACGAATTGAATTCTGGTCAGAAACTAAATCAAAACTTTCGTCAGACTCAGAAGACTCTGAAAATTTTACAAAAGTCTCGAGGGGTTCCCCGCCCTCCTCGACTCCGGAGAGATCACCGAACCGAATAGCACCAACGTGCATTGATTCCAGCACCGTTGTGCTCTCGCGTAATGCGTTGCGCGAGCTTGACACCGTGGGGATGTACGCCGCGTGCGCACTTATACCCGGCGGCTTACCCTTATTTTTAGAAGGGATGGTCTGCTTCTTCGGGCAATTACGCGACAGGTGTCCGGGCTCACCGCAGTTGAAACAAAGGCCTTTGGCCAGCATCTCGTTGCGGCGCTGCGCGGATATCGGCTCGTCAGATCTTTCTGACTTGCTGTTTTTCCCGGGCACCCCAACGGCCGAAGTACGCATAACCTCTTCACGAGGTCGTGATGTGTTCGCGCGCCCTCCGGGGCCGTGCCAAAGACCGCGGAACCCTCCACGCGATAGCCGACTCGTGTTCTGCGAACGCGAGTCGTTCGATTTCTGCTGCTGTTGAGCATGAGTTTTGGAGTTATTTGCTCCATTTTCTGGACCTCTGGCGAGTTTAAGAAGCACTTCCGCCTGTTCGGCCGCTCTGACAATTTCATCCCAGGTAGCCTTTTCGGGATCGAAGTCTTTACGGTATATCTCCATCTGAACAGCGGAGGTAAAGCTATTAAATAGCTTCACGATCTTTTCTTGTGTATCTTCTAACACACCAACAGAATTCCAGATCTGCGACCATTCCGCGACGTGCGCGGCGACTTCTTTCGAGCCCTGGAAGCACCTATCAAGGCGCTTCCGCTGCTTGTTTCGATAGTCGACTGGGAAGCAGAAGTTGAAAAGTTCAGTGAAGAACCGCTTCAGAGTCCAAGCGTCCTCGTCCGGGACGACCACTTGATTATAAAAATCAAGTGCCTTTCCGTCCAGGTAATAGGACACAAAGTAGACCTGCTCGGCCTCAGGTACACGTCTCATTCTAACATATGTACTAGACTCTCGGGCGAACCGCTGAATCGCGTTCGCATCAGGTTCCCCATTATATCGCGAAGGAGGAATTGGCTTCAAAAGCATCTTCTGTTTGCGATTATGTCCTCGCTTGCGTTTTGACGACAAACGTGGACTTGAGGCTCCTCGCCGGGGATTCCCAGAATCATCATCGCTCGATTCGTCTGAGCTCTCGCTCGAAGATGAACTCGAATCGTCTGATGGTTCGGACGGCGGCGCCCTCGTTCTCGCAACAGAAGTGGCTGGCGCGCCGCGGAGCGCCTTCTCAAAGAAGGCTTCCGCAGCCAATCCTCCTGGCGTAAGGTTTCGCGGGAGGGGCGTCTTTCCCTTCGCGGGCTTAGACGTCTTTCCATTCGGTTGAGTCTCCGTCCCGGCTTTGGACGGCTTGACCTCAACGAGCTGCCTCGGTGCGAGTTTGTCAATTCTTCTATTAATTGCACTCAGCATTTCCTGTACAGATTGTACAGATAGTCCGGACTGTGGCGCGCGATCCGGATGCGGATCGCTGCCTGAGGCAGTAAGGAAGACTCCCGAATTTTCGGGAACCTTCATCAGCGACTCGACTGATACAGTTCGCCGCAGAGGCGCCTCGGCCGCGGGAGGTACCAGGACCTCTACGCGCCTCGGGACCTCGGCCCGAGCCTTTGTTTTCTTAGGCCTCGGGCTCTTCGAGCGCTTCCGGGACTTCTTCAAGTCTGGAGTCGACGCCCGTTCGGGGAAGAAATCAACAAGATCTCCGGTAAGTACCGTATGATCCTCTTGTTTAATATTACGATTAATTTCTTCATAGTTCTGCAGCATCTCTCGCTGCTGTTTCAACTCCTCCTCGGAGAAGTTGTCGAGTGAAGAAATGTTTCCCCAGTTTCCGGGGTCCGGGCCCTTCCCTTTATTTCGAGAAGGACCGGGCATCGGACTAAAGGAGATGAGGTCTCCCTCATCTTCCACTTCTTCCACGGTCGCACCGCGCGCCTTAGACACGGGTGCGGGCTTGGGCTCAGTAGTTGAGCCTTCGCTGTCAAAAAGGGACTTTTTGACGTTTGGTACGTTACCACTATTGTCAATTTTGACGTTCTTCTGACTGTTATCAGATTCCGCCTTCCGCGCCAGCTGTGCGCGGTATTGGGCGCTAATTGCTTCATGGTGACGCACGAGAGCCTCGAGATCATCTCGGGTCATTTCATGCGTAGCCTGAGCGAAAGTGGACTCAGACTCACTATCAGACGCGGCCGAATCGGAAGCAGAACTAGAGGTATAATTGCTTCCATTATTCGATCTACGCTCACGATGACTACGTGAAGTCTTACGAGTGACGGGAGTCCAGCCCCCGCCATCCTCGGCTGGACCCTGTACATCTCTGTGCAGGCCAGCGTCCTCCTCCCTCCGCGTGAGAGTGGGGAGATCAGAAGAAGTTTCTCCAGCGCGCGAGGCGCTGGGTGGTCTCGACACCGAAGTGACGGATCCCTCCGCCGAAGCGGGGGCAGGTCTCGCCGCCGGAATGGCGACGGATCCCATCGACGAATCGATGGGTGGGATATCGATGTCTCCAGCCTCGATAGTTCCAAACGCCAGGGTGAGAGGACTATATAGGGGCGTGGGGGCAGGGTATAGACCAGCACGAGTGCTGGCGCGAGTCACTGCGTTCCGCTCCCACCTAGACTTGACCTGAGCCTAGGTCATCTACCCAGAGCTTGCCAGATTTCTAAGCCTAGCCGGCTAGGCAGAGTCTGTCCAGTTGAGTGTAGCTCAGGCTAGCTCTGCCTAGCTATTTGTAGGTCAGTGTAGGTCACCGTAGGTGTGCTTAGTCGCCTACGCAGAGGTAGGCAGATGTCATGCTAGCCCAATAGAATGAAGTGTGCCCCTATTTCATGTGTCCGGACACCTTCTCCCCGCTTTCAGACATTTTCTCTGTTCCAGCTTAAATTAGGAGGAAGAGTGGTAGGTAGGCCACAACGTACCTGATCTCCAGTTCTGGAGAGTTATGGGGAAAGGCAGCACCGGTGTTGTGCAAATTAGACCTCGCGCGAGTCATGTAGCTGGGGCTAATGAAGATTAGAAAAATTTGCCACAGTTTGCCGGACATACGTAGGCACACCCTGGATGGTGCGTCCTCCACCTGCATCTCTGTGACTGCCCTCAAATTGGGCAAAGCTGGCGGCCAGTTAGCACGGAGACATTGTCGTCAGATCATCAGCTGTACCCAGTGTCTGTGTCATGGTCCTAGGTGCGCTGAGAAGGTCCATATTTGTCTGTAATATTTGGGTAACGGTATGACCGACTGCGGTGGTCGCCGCCTTGATCGGGAGACGAGGATTGAAGAGAGAAGGAGAAGTCGGCGCCGAGTGCAAAGCCGGGAGATGGCGTGTGAAGAACTCGCACGACAGAACGTCCCTGTATCCACAGGAAAACATTGGGTAATCGTAAGTGCGAATGCGGCGAAACATTGAGCTTAAACCTAATCATTGATGTCTAAAATAGCTTAGATTTGATGCACGGGCGCGTGGCAGGGCGCATTCAAGGTCTCAAGAGCTTATTGCATCTTCAGGCCTTCAAATTTGCAGTCCTGACGTTGGGACTATGCAGAGCTCAGCCTAGGCGACCTACGCTGACCTACGATCAGCTACGCTAAGTGAGTTTAGGCGGCTACACTCAGCTACGCAGACCCCCGATCAGCTGGAAATAGATTAACCGTAGCCGATTAGGAAGGGGCTGTGTAGTCGGCTACGAAGATCTACACAGACCCCCGATCAGCTCGCCAGACTAAGTCTAGGTGTTACCGGAACGCAGTGAGTTCGGGGTTTCTTGTCCATAGCTAATAGGTTCTTTGGTGCAGGTAGCGTCGGCAACAAAGTGGTAGTCCAAGTTGATCAGACCAGGGGTAAACCAGCGATGAGCGACGAAGGAGCGAGCACTTAAAAAGATGTGACGAAAGCGGCGGTCGGCTAGATAACTTCGGTTAGATAGTCGGCGGCTGGGTTTCGGCACACAAGTCGGTGGTTCGCGAGTTGTAGGTTGGTCGGTCCGACAACGGGTAAGTGGCGTAAAGTAGTATTGACCAAAGATTCTAACTACGGACAAACAAGGTATTTATACGAGGGGGAAGTCAGGGGAAAGATCGGACAAGTGAAAGGTGATGGGAGTTAAGGATCGGTATCGGGCGCGGCAACGCCAAGAGTAGAAAACGAGAGGATAATGTATCTTAGAGGAGAGAGAAAATAGACATTGAATGTGGAAGGGAAAAAGAATGATAAGATAGAAAGGCGCGTAAGCGTACCGTTACACTGGAGCGGGCTCGTCTCTCCGTGTCAAAATATAATGGGAATTTGTGCGAGAAATGGAGCGCACTACTTGGGAAAACTTTTTTGGATTTTTGTTAGCCACCATTTGAGTCGAACATTGAACCGGGCTTCACGAGCTTGAGTACAATGGTAGTCGTTCAACGTTCAACATCTCCGTAATGACGTTCCTATCAGCGCCACTGCGGCTGTCGAGTTCCTGATATATCCAGTGGGGATAACTTACGAAATTATATGCCGAAGTTGCGGAGAGGAGGCCCGGAGCGAGTGGGATTAAGAAACTTGCCCTTTTCTTAGCACAAGTCGACGTTATAATAAGGTCTTTATGGGCAATTTTGGGCAGATGCGAGGTGGAGGATTGGCATCCGGGCGCTTGATCTCCAACGGTTGCACCCCCAAGGATTAAGATTAATTACTAATAGCACTCACTTCCGGCTTAATCCTCAACAGCTATAGCAGTTCATTTATATGAGTGTAATTAATACATAGGCTTAATCCAGGATTATTTCCTATAATAAGGCCAGCACTGCAGCACCTGCACAATCGGGGATTATGTAGGATCAGGATTATTCTGTGGGATTTTGAGGCTGCGTGCAAACAGATTAACGGGGATCAGGATTATTTTGAAAATTAAGATTGCCGTGGATTAGGAGCATTGTGTGCATTATCAGGCTGCGTGACAACGGATTAACGGGGATCAGGATTATTTTGGAGATTAAGATTGCTGTGGATTAGGAATATTGTGCGCACTATCAGGCTGTGCGACAACAGATTAATAGGAATCAGGATTACTTCAAGGATTAAGATTACCGTAGATAAGAATTTTTTGCGGATTATCCAGGCGTGGATTATCCAGCACGGATTATCCAGGCACCAACATGTTCGACTAATGAGATTATGTGAGGATTATGCTGGGAACAGGCTTAATTCGACTTGCCGGATTGTTCCCAGGCAGAAATTTATCGTGATTATTGCGTCGTTCATAGCAGGGATTATCTAGGACAATGTTATTGAAACACAGGATTATCAGGGAGATAACAATATGTTCAGGTTCGGAGCTGGGTGAAGAAGATTGGGGTGAGGAAAATTCAGACATGCTGAGGTGGCAATGAATGGTGTGATGAAATGAGATGCAAAGGATAGACCTACTCGATATTTAACCAGTCTCGCTCGCGCGTTGAACAAAGACAGCGCTTTGATAAAGAAAACGGCCTGCAGAAGCGTAAGTAAAATTGTGGTGTGCCACTCGCCAAATACTTGCAAAAGAAATTGGCTCCGGCACTTGCCAAAGCGGCAGGTCACTCAATCACGGTGCATAACTTAGTGATACGCCTATGCCAAGCAATTCAGAAATGGCTATGTGTATGAAGAGAGAAATCCACATACCGTGGCAAGAACCCTAACTCGTACCAACTCAGTGCCACCGTGCAAATCTGCGAAAATTCAGGCTATCGTGCAGATCAACTGGTAGGGGGACAAGAGCAGACCTAGCAAGAGTGGAAATAAGTGTGGTCGAAGCCCCGAGCCACAAAAAACTTGAGTTCTTGAATGTACAATGTGCGAAATGGTCATGCCAGTCATTGAAGGTCGGGAATCTGGAATTGCGAGGCCGACGTCAACGTCAAGCACTGGGGGGTGAGGACAGACGCCAACATCAAGCCATTGAGCGACGTGATCGTCAACTCATTGATATGCTGGCGGTGGTCGTTGTCGCTGGTGGCCGCTAGGTGGTGGTGAAAGAAGCTTGGAGTCACTGCGTGACGTGACATTCTCATCACCTGATCGAAACGCGTCGCATCGAATAAGTTTGAATTCGGGCCTCTTCAATACTAAAGCGCATTTGAGCCTTGAATTTTCTGCTGGAAGTCGATTTTCCAGCCAGACAACTCATTCTTACTTACAAGATCTATTGAATCAGTCAAAGCGTCTTTGATTTACTTGCCCGCCAAGTCGCACAGGCTGAGCAGCTGAAGATTGATTAAAAATGGGTTGCCGACTGCAAAGAGTGTGAAAAATGTGTGATGGTCTCTTATAATCAGTACAGATTGGGAGAATCCACGGGTCTCACATTCACAAAGTAAGGCAGCGCAACAATTCCTCCGATTGTATCTGAGAGGTGATGGCAGGGATCCGGAACGATCAAAAGCGTTGGAAAAGCAGCCTCCTTTGTTTCCCGTGCCCATTTTGTGTTGCCCGTGCTGTTCGACTCGATTGCGGCAAAGTGTTTGGGTCCTACCTTGTTTACGACCTGAATTATTGATGAGTGGGTAATATCCCATAAGCAGAGGTGAATCTTACCTCAGTAAGAACATTCTTGATATGTTCGCCTGTATGAGGAAATCTCGAGGCTTAGTCACTTGTGATTAAGAACGCTTCGCGCTCTGGTGTGGTGACATGTACAGTGTAAATGGACTGGTGATTTTTCGTCGTCCCGCCATCGTGGCTAATCGTCAGATTGTGGCAAGTTTTGAGCAGATCATATGTCAAAACCGTAACCTTGGCAGCTTCCGTGGGAATGTAATTCGTGGAAAAGGTCGCGACATAAATATCATTCCAAGGCTCCAGATGGTTGGAGAAAGTGCGAAAAGAGTCGTCGTCAACGAGGTAGGGACCAACAGCAGCATCACGGAGAAAATTGAGAAGGAAAAGGTTTGTTCTGTTGATGTGTGCTTTGCGAGCGGCGGCTTTATTCCCGTCACAGGCTGCCTGGCAGAAATTTGAGAACATGTCGGTGTTCGTCCTCGAGGACTGGCTCTCGAGCTTTGAGCTGAGGGAGGCTTTAGCATTTACCAGTAGGGCGTGTTTCTTGAGTTCCTCCAAAAGATACCAGCAAGCTGACAAGTGCGGCAGAATACGGCCGCTCTGGCGAGGGAGAGCCCAATTCTTGTGACATCCATCCCCAGCGTAGCAAATCCGACCTGTGTTGGTGGACTTTGTATGGCACAGGATCGTCAATTGATCCAGAAGGCCAGTTTTAGGACGTCCCTGAGCAGCAACAGCAGTAGTCGGAGGAGGTGGTGGCGGATCATCAACGAGTTCATCAAACGGCCGGTTTATCTGACATCTTGTTAGCCAAGGCACGTCAATGTACTTAATATCCAATCACGAACCGGGCCCTGCTCGGTGCGTTTCTTTGCCAGATCTGTTGCCGCATTCTTTCTGTCTTTGTCTGCCTCAGCATCTGTCCTGGCCTTTTTTTTCGTCCTTGTCCTCGATCGCATCAGTCTCGAAGAGGCGCTTTGCAACAGAAGCCTTCATCTGAAGGTGCAGACAATAGGAAATATTACAGGCCGGCCTGCTGCCTCCATTGCGACTCGGGCACCTTGTTGGAGATCATTCACCCATGTTTTGAGGTGAACATTAGAACCCCCACAAGACATGCCTTCACTTTGCTCCGGCATGCGCGACTGACACTGTTGATTATGAGCCTTACCTCAATTGAAATATAATGTGCTTATGATCAAGTGTGCCATTTAGAACCAGTTCAAGCACATCCTAAACCACGTCAGATCTCAAGGCTACATACAACCTATATACATATATTACCGTCGGGTTGTGAACACTCGGATATATTATAAAACCCTCGATTCCCCTCAGGCTCCGGTAGGCCCGAAGGCCGAGGTTGAATTTGACTTTTGACATCGGGCATCAACATGTCGCTTATATTAATCTAGCTGTACTAACGGCACAAAATGTAAGTACATGTTATTCCCGGACCACAATATGGCGAGAATCCTGTGGTAATTTAGGACAATGAGATTTCCGGTACTTCTTATCGAACAAGCAATTCGGAGGGTGCGTTGTACTTTCGAGATTAGGCCCATGTTGAGCCTCGGAGATAATGTAGGTGTTTACTATTAGAAAGACTGTACTAAGGCATGTAGGAGAAGATAAGGGAATGTAGAGTTTGTAAAAACGAATGGACATGAGTGGGATTAAGAGTTAGGGCTATTTTATATGTGAACTACTTGTCGTCATCCTCATTGTCCCCCTCTTCGTTCTGATCATCCAGAGGTACAAGTCTTAAAGATTCACAGCGTGAAATGCACACATGCTGTCGACAAAGGTGTCTATCTCATCCTGTCCGTGGTCTCCAACACCAGAATCACTTGGTACAACATTAGTGCACCGTGGGTCAGTGAGGAGAAGCATACATACCCGGAGCTGGTGTGGGTGGTGAGATCAAACAAGACTTGTGAGACTCTATTTCCGATGCGTGCCTTTGTGGCTGGATTTTTCTCAGAATGGCTTGAACACTCCAAAACTGCAAACTCACTCTGAATATCGGCCAAATCAAAGCACTCTGGAGTTATTTCCTGAAATACACTGGGCACGACTTAAAGGTGGCCATTCTCCTTGGCAAGACAGACAACTACATCAATGTTGCAAATGAGCTTCACATGTGCGTTGTTAAATTTTGTGTTGTATTCTTTTTGATTGAATGCGGAATAGAGATCTATTTCATTGGCTGTGGTCCAGAATCGTGCAAAATGCTGTCAACCAATTTGTCCGATACTGGAACACTCACAAAACTCGAAAGCAGAGCAACAAGTATTTGCCTTCGGGTGTTGCACCTGAAGAGGTCTTTCAGCATCCTGAGAACTTTAGGCTTCGCCACGCAGGCATTCCGGTGCATCTCAATGTGGTCCGTGAACTTCGAAATACGCTTCCAAAGTCCAGGGAGGACTGCTTTCGTTGGGTTCCACTTGACTTTGATTTACGTGCGATTTCGGCCTATGAATCTCTGGGAAGCCCCGAATTGACAATTTCAGTGGGATGGACCATTTACCGCAGAATTTTGGCTATATTGTAGCATGAGAATAGTATCTATTTACATTCGTTGCCATCAGTACTGCTAAGCGAGGTGTTGACGTCCGATGTCAAATGTCAAATTCAAACTCGGCCTTGAGGCCTACCCTACTCAGGCAGGAAGATGTGATCAAGGGTCAAGTGGAGGAAGATGTCGCCAATTATCTAAGGGGGATTGTGTTTCGTATCTGATGTGAATTAAACATGAAGCGCACCGAGTTTTGTAGCGCCACCATAGCTCCGTTACACTGAAGTGGAAGATCACCGTAGTGAGCTGCGAACCTGACAATGAATGCTGAATAACAGGAGAGTGCAGCCGACGTGACTTGTCTCGATAGCTAACAGATATGTCGTGAAAGCTGAGGATGATGCTTTGAGCTGTTTGGGGTGAGGGTTTGCCCAATCATACGAGAAATTTTCAACGATGGGCCGCAGGATCGGCGGACAGTGCACACCTTCTGTCTTCGCTCCGCTCTGCCAGAGGGGTTAATGGCGAGCATAATCCGACTTCAAATGTATCGCAAAACATACGAATCGGTTCCTGGGACGCAACGCACCGGATAATTGTCCAGGGTCGGGTTCTGTACAACGTCCGCAGGTAAATGAGAGAGTCCCGTGTACTCATAGTGGAGGCGGAGGCAGAAAAAATCCCTACCGCTATAACCAAACATAAATAAATGTGATTTTCGGAACCAGGAGGTAGTACATACGCACCATGTTTCAAGCACGCATCAGCCGCGATGTTCTGCTTAATTCTGAGTAAAACTCAGAAAAATAGGACATGTACAACATAAATTGACGATCGAGGAGTTGTCTGAGGCATCCACAATCTTCGTGATGACAGAGGCAATAGATTGACGGCACAGAGACAATGGGCAGTACCTTTGCAATGAATCCCCCCTCCAGAAACCGTTCTTTCTGGTGATGTACTCTAGTGAACGCACAGTTAAGATAGTTAAGAGCTTCCCGGTGTCCCGTTATATATCAGCCGATACTCAATTGAGCCTGAGAACGATCGTCAATGATATTCGGCTTCAATTTATCAGATACCTACAAAAAAGTATGGCTCGCCGGCGGTATCTGGCAAATCAAAGAGGAGAGGCGAAATGAGGTGACTTTTATAGCGTTTGAGGATGCCTGGAGGTTCTGAGTTTCTGGTAGATATGCTTTCATCAATTGCCTTCTGGCAGGAGAAGCCGAGTTCCAGCTGTTCGCGGTGTACGGAAAGTCGAGACACCCGCCCTGGAGACACGCGCCGAGTTGTTATAAGGATTATAGCACTTTTGCATCTGATGTCGAGGCGTGCTGTTGGGAAAGAATTGAAGGCCTTGCTGATTTTTCAACGGACATCGCAACACTCTTGACTATCGCGTTCATTGTGGAGTTGCGGTAGAATCCTTGATGCAACAATTGATGCGGGCTAGTATGAGCTGCATTGCGTCTTCAATCATGTGGTGGCTTGCTCCAAGTGAGAGGATTGAGGAGTAGTCCAACCATAGTGTGATGACGATGGGGGGTGGAAAGCAACAAGTGATGGAAAACGGCTGGCGTTACTTGTTGTGCGCTCGATCGGCAAGCACGAGTTGACCAACGGTTTTCAAATACAGCAACAAAATTTCCCAGGAGAAAGGTACTTCGATGCCTAGGTCAGCTGCACACCCTTTGATGAGCGTGGGACGCGCACACCCATGAAATCGTCGTGGATCCCCACTTTTGGGTGAATTTTACGAACTTGCGGTGGTGAGCCTCGTGTTGCAACACTGGGCACGTGGCCGCGGTTGAAACACTTTCGACGCGGTGCTGTGCGTGGTTGCTGTGTTTCGCTACGTGTGTCGAACACGTAGTACTATTTACTAGTGTATCCTACATTTTTCTCTTCGCCATTGCTCTCTAGGTATAAAAGGCTGGCCTGTATTAGCTAGAAAAAAGAGGAATAGACCCACTTTTCACACCATTAACTCGGTTTTTATTTTCGATTTGCGGACACACCAACGTCGAACCCCGGCTCCAGCACCCTGCCCAACTATGGATCGTTGCACGTCTTATATGGCCCTACCTGCGGTAGGAACGTCCTGGTTCTCGCTGGCAAGATTTACGAGGTGTTCCTGTTTTGGTTTCTTGGTTGGATCTTGTTGGACTTTATGGTTTGGTTTGGGGTTGGATTTGTGTTTGAGATTTTTGTTTGGATCAACGACCTGTTGGTAAGGGGATTAGGAGGAGACTGGAAAGAGAGCCGATGGAAGTGGATTTGGAACATGTACGACACACTTAGCAGCGCGCTGGTCGCACCATCTTATTATCTTTTATCTTTTTCCCACACCCTTATCGCGTAAATCGCCTGGATTGCAACATGCATATATTCTGTATGGAGCCCCGAACCCGCGCGCATTGGATTGATTGTATTTCGTGTTTTTGGATGTATCTCCACTTTCACCTGTACATTAGATTCCCGCATTTCACAGTAGAAAGTAAATGAAAAGCTGGAAATCATCTCCTGTGAATTACACGACAGAAGGCGGCGAGGCCGCAGGCAGAGATGAAGGGGGAAGTCGTACGGGATACACCAGCGAGCCTCTCTTGCTGTCCATAATCATTGTCTTATCATATACAGAGTTGCTATTCCTAAGTGCAATGATATTATTGTTTAATCTGGGTTCTTGTACATTGCTATCTACAATACTTTGACCTGCTTTTTAACTGTTGAAGTAAAAGTTGAAAGCTAGAAGAAATGTTAATAGAAAAACCCTCCCGTGCAGCGGCCCAGGAATTGAAACGACGCTGTGTGTAACTGAGATGCGAAGTGCCTTCGAATTAAATCTATTTCCCAACACCTTACGCCTGAACCAATGCGACGCAAATAAGAACTTGGATGCGACGCGTCTTAATTAGAGAATGTGACCGGACACCCCGGCCCGCTGATCGATCACGGCAGATGCCGATTGTCACTTATTGTCTTGTCTCAGATCATCACCACACCGTCGCCACCACCGCAACACTCGACCGCCAGCTACTGAACACTGAACCGACCTCGACAACGCTTGACGTATACGTCGGTGTCCCCAACTCGCTAGACGTTGCCGTCGGCGATTCTGGCTTGACTTGGGCTCGACACTTCCGTCGGCCAGTGGCAATCGACTTGTGGTGGCAATCCAGGCTGCCTGAAGACTCATAGGCTACAGGTACAGATTACATCTACCATTTTCTTATGTTCTCTCACTTGACCAAGTTTCGACCATACCCCCACACAACCCAAAGCAGAGGCCGATGGTGCCACTCCTCCCTCTTCCTCGAGGCCAGCGTGCAAGAGACATTTGCGTGCAAAAAGGATGCTGATGTTATCGTCCCTGCGCCATCAGCTGGCCCATCCCTAGCCTCTAACGCAATTCCTCCACAAGCAAAATTTTACCAGCACGGTTTGGAGGATGATAGCTCTCTTCCTTCCATGGTGGCAGCTCCCACATTGCTGGATACTACCGAATCAGTGGCGCAACATCTGCCACTCGAGACCCGACCAAATTCGGTGCGAGCAACATTTGGTTCAAGGGATGGTTGACCTCAAAACAAGCGAAGTGTGAGTACATTTCACCGAAATCACCCCTTACCATGCTGAAGCGGCCACCCCGCTTTGCGAACAACGATTATGCGTTTGCACATTCGCTGGACGAGGCAGCGCTGTTGTGATGGATACTGGTGAGGAGCATCTTGATTTCTCTACTCATTGAAACAGTCTGAACTTTTGCCGCAGGCATATTACGAGATGATTGATATTTGAGTTTCCTTCCGCTGAGTTTTCTTCTTAGTTTCCCGATCTTCCCTCTGACTAGTGAACAGATGTATTTAGTTTGCTTTTTCACAACCTATCACAACGCTATGATTTTCTAATGTCAATAATCCGTAATATCTTAATCCTGCCCAATTCCCAATAATCCCGCTGAAGACGAACACCCTCACGGTTGCAGAGTCAGCCGCCAATTTGGGAAGATCGATATTTGATGTCTGTTCACTGCCACCTGTCAGGTTCCTTGATCGATCGGCGCCAACGTTGAAAGGCGGCTTGTCTATGATCCAACTCGGTAAATCGTGAAAAGCTCTCTCGATATTCCTTGTCACTAACCCTGTTCCAGATAATCCTGCTATGAGTAGCGCAATCATCTCAGTGAGTTTGAGCCTTGATAATTTGAGTGAAATCATCATCACACCTCGGCAAGTCGCTGTATTCTCCCCGAAAAACCTGCGCACTGACCCTGTCCTAGATACTCCCTGCTTTGAGCAACGCGATTATGACGGTCAATTTCTGCCTTGGAATAATCCGAAAAGTCAGATAATCCTCACAGAATAATCCTCGCACAATCCATCAATTGAACATGTTGGCACCCGGATAATCCGCAGAATAATCCCAAGGCACGGTGATCTTAATCCTCAAAGTAATCCTGATTCTCATTAATTCTTGTCCCGCAATCCCACAGAATAATCCTAATCCTGTATAATCCCCGATTGCGCAGCTGCTGCAAAGTTAATCCTGGCCTTACTATAGTAGATAATCCCGGATTGAGCCGATGTATTATTTACACTCGTATAAATGAACTGTTATATGTGTTGAGGATTAAGCCCCAAATGAGTGCTATTAGTAATTAATCTTAATCCCCATCACTGATATCACTGTGATCTCGAAGAACAAAGGCACTACGAATTTAGATTAGAGGCGCAGTACCCGGCAAGTTATCAAGATTCAGATTCGGAATCATGTTGCGGTGCTGGAATTTTGTCGCCATCGAACACTTCAGCCCGTTTGAACGAGAAAATTATGAACCAAACTTTGGATGCGGAGAATACGGAGGACGTAAAATAAGTCAGCGGGATGAGACGATTATGCCGGTGCGGCAACTTAGAATTTTGATGACATTATGACGATCACCGCTCTCTCCCTCACGACCTGGCACGAAACCAGCTCGATATTCTGGCGCATGGGGGAATTGAAACCATCGCTCAGAGCAGGGAACAAGAAGAACGAAGCATTCTAATCAGACAAACGATTGCCTATGCGGACTGGACACATCTACTCTGCAATCGCTGGCTCTCTATCGTCCTGGAACCTCAAACTGAAACGCACCGCGAAGATGGCGAGCACTGCCTCCAATCGTGTACACGATGTAAAGCGCCGCGTTTTGTACGTCCCCTTTAGCGCTCCCAATTCGTCCGAATTTTATCGCTCTAATACGAGGTATACGCAGTTCCTCACTCTCGTCCACCCAGATCCGTTGTGTAATTCCACGTCCTCTCAATGTGCGGCCCCCTCGCCTACATTCCATCTGCACTACCCATACCGCGTCGCGCTGCAGGTGCGCTCCTCCGTGTCTGCTTACACACTACCTACTCCAGCTGACCTGACCTTTGTCTCCCATAGATTGCTTCGCGCTACATCGCTGCCTTTCCCTTACGCCTGCCCCTCCATTTCACGCCGACCCGCATGAATCCTCTCGTACATCCTTTCGAGACAGAAGCCGCTCTGAAAGAAAGCTGGTACATACACCGTTGCCAGGATGACGTGCGTCCGCTCTTCGCGTCTTCCTTCCTTTCCTCGATGCGAGCTAACTCGTTCCGAAGATGTCCTCCCACACCCTCATGACACCCCCCTCCCATCGCTCTCGTGCGTGGGGTGAATGATGACCAGCTTTGCTCCCTTGCGCCAAGTGGTCTGCTGCCATACGTGCGCGTGAACTGACTGTCCTATGATACCTGCCCCAGCACTCGAGCCCACGAGGGAATCCCGGGCTCAAGCGAGCGGTATGGGGAGGCGGTACCTCTCTTTCGCGAGGCGAGTCGAGCCTACATTCCCTTTCCACCCTCTTCCTTCCCTCGTCGTCCTCCCCCTTCTTCTTCTTCCGTCTCTCGTCTTCCTCTTCCTTCTGGATCCGTGGCTGACAGTCCTTCATCTCCAGAATGATGTACGATCCCGACACGATCCTGCATGATTGAGCGCGGGTAGTACGTCCAACCCGCTCCACTACCTCGCAACGATACCACACCCTTTCTCACCTCACCAAACCCGAGTACGTCCCTCCATCTATACATATCCCACTTCTCACCCCTATAGCTCTGTCCCCCGTATGTCGCGGACCAGGTGGAACTAGCTCCTTCCCGTTTCGGTGACTTTTCTTGTTCGCTTCTTCGGCATGAATGCGCAGTCGCTCTTGGTGCTGAATAGATATAACATCCTTTTCTTCCCCAGTTTTTTTGCGGCCGAACAGGTTACGGAGTCAGCGCGCCTTCCCTTGCAAATTCTTGATCCGACGCCGCTTTCCTGTTTTCTTGTCTCAAACACCAAAGTTCTCGTCGCGCATTCCCAAATTACAGCCGCTCGGCGCACTTTACCCATTAGCTCGTAGTTTTCTCATGGTTTCTCAGCAAAGAATTGGGGAATCAGATATCAAAAGCACTCCATCATACATCATGTAGTCCTGTTGTTACCGCGGGGGTCCGATCGGGTCAGGATCTTATTACATGATCACATCTCGATAAAAAAACACTCGCTGAGAATGAAACTCGCTGGATTCATTCAAAATTATTATAGGATAGATTGCCTCGCCTAAAAATCTGTTGTGACAGGTCCTGGGAATTTTTGAGCACCAGTTCAACGCGGTCGAGAACGATTTTTCTTTTGGGGTGCTGACAAATGGCATCAAATGTCGCACGGGTCCGAAGCGCCATTTTACTTACATTTTTGAGCATTCTGAGGAGACATGATGCTTAGAGAAATATACAAGAGCGCCCATGAGGTTAGAGTGGGTGAATACATGCCTTGTTAACAAAAGCTTTAGGTGCGGTGGATTTCAAACTCCGACGATTATGTAATAAGATTCTGACCCGATCAGACCCCCGTGGTAACTAACAGACTTCAACAAACGAGGTACGAGTTTCAATGTTGAAGTGTCTGTCTACGAGAGACTACATACATACAGGTTTGATTGGCTCTCGTCGCGCGTTCTCAAATTGCAGCTGTTCGGCGCTCTTTATCCGGTTTTAACTTTTCCCATGCTTCCTCAGCAAACGATTCGAGAATCAGATCTCAGAAGTAGTCGCCGTCACGTCATACAGCTTTGGTTGACCAGCGCTTGTTTAACACTTGTCTTGGCTGCTGGGCAAAGCTTAGGGCTGGGCGTCTCATGCTTTCGCTGCCCGCTTACGAGCCAGTTGGAGTTCACGGTACCTCGGTCAAGTGAGATGCTGCAATGAGGAACTGCGGGATTTGGCAGCCACTTGCATCAGATTTCGGGTACATTTCTGTTTCTTTTTGGGGGCATCTCGCAGGCACGCACAGCAATGTTAACAGCTTTCTGGACATGTGGGGCTCGAGGTTAGGGTACCACAGCACACCACGTTTCTTTCGAAGCATAGGCCTGGGCGTCTCAGACTCTCATGCTTTCGCCGCCCGCTTGCGAGTCAGTTGGAGTTGTGCCCCGGTCAAGTGAGGTGCTGCAATGACGGACCGCGGGATTTGGCAACCATCCGTATCAAATTCCGGACACGTTTCTCGTTCTTTTCTTGGGATATCTCGAAGACGCGCACAGCAATCTTTAACAGCTTTCTGGACGCGTGAGAAAGTGGGTGCGGAAGGATAGTACAGCACCCTACGTTTCTCCTCCTTCCTCCTGCCGTTCGATATGTTGTCCAGAATGCGTCGTACTCGGTCCACCAGACTCACCTCGGATGCGTGTGCTGCGACGAAGCTCGCCCTCGACGCAATTCAAGCGTCTACGGACACCTTTCCCCCACTCAAATCTGTTGTATCGGCGGTTATTGTGATCTTGGAGCTGAGCGAGGTGAGCTCCTGACTCCAGTAGGCTTTTTTTTTGTTTGCTGACGAACCACCGTATCGCCCGTTCAGAGGCCCAAGTCGAATAGAAAGGGATGCGAGCATATCACACATCGCTCCGCACAACTTGTCCAGGATATTTGGAGACAAACGAAGGATTTCAATGTTGTGCTCCCAGCGGAGGTGGAGAGAAGTGTTGCCTAGATCGAAACGTATGTGCCTGCTTCTTCCATTTGCCGCTTTAAATATTAACTGGCCAATGCAGACTATTCAAGGAGATTGAGAAATTCTTTAATGGGCTCGAAAAAGAGAGCCGTTGGGAACGGTTTGCTCGCCAAGATCCTAACAAAATTCAGGTCGAGAAGTATGGAAGATTACTCGACGAGGCGATGTTGAATTTCAGTGTACGTGCCTCCTTTAATGTTAACCTAGCGAGTGTGCTGAAATTTCGATATCAAGATCAACCTAGAATTGAGCATACATCGGTTACATGTGGAATCTTCTGCCGTCGACCAGAGGAGACACACTGCTCTACTGGTCTCCAACCGGAAGAGGCATGCCGCCGACAGAACGAGGCACTCCGCCGTGCTGGCCGTCTTGCAGATGAGTGAATCTGAGCGCCTGGTGCGTCGAATATCGATTTTGTTTTATCTCTCATTTACGAGCTACCTCTGGCAGCAGCCTTACACAAATACGCGGTAGAGTGCTGTCCGCTCCTGTGGGATTGGTATCTGACTCCGAGATCTAGGAGACGTCCATATGGGGAAATATCAGCCCATGCTACTCACTGCGGGGATCAAAAGCTGTTACATGCAGGAAAAGCGTCTCGGATCTTGTTCCCTAATCCGAAGGCACTTTTCCCAAAAATGTAAAATTTTGTGTAAAAGTTCAACTTTTTCAGGAACTGTTATCTTTCGAAATAAACGACATTTTCCGTGTGGAAAAGTTTGTGGGAAAAGGTTGGCTTTTCCCCCAACTCTTTCGGACAGGAAAAGTAAGACCTTTTCCGACACGGAAAAATGTCACTGCTTTTTCATTCGGGAAAAGTAGATATTTTTCGGGGTGTAAAAGTTTCGGGAAAACACAAAAAAATCCCCCCAAAAATCCCGGCTGAATAAGTAATAATTTTACGCCAAGGAAAAGTCAAACTTTTCCGCCAAGATTTTCCGCCCCGGAAAAAGTAGCGCCTCGCTGCGCGCGCACTCAGAGACTCGCTACGCGCACGCTAGCGCGCACTCAGAGTACGCGCAGTGAGCGCTCAGAGTGCACGCCGTGCCCGCGAAGCGTCTCCAGTCGCGCAGCGGGCTCTTGTGCGTCGAGGGTCTATCTTTGAACAGAAAAAAAATCACTTATGTACATACGAGTCCATCCATTCATCTTGCCCTACTGAAGTACTACATACACTACACTACAGAACCAACCATTATTACGCTTAATTTACTTTCCCACCCCCACCATTCCGTCCCGCTCCCCACGACGAAGCCTCGCATACCCCCGCAAACAACAGTGAAGCGCGGCGCAAGGGTTTGCCCTCCTACGAACGAACTCGGCGGCTTGTCGTCGCGCTGGCTGCGGCTCCGCAGCGAGGCGAAGTGCTTCATCCTCGCGCCGAGGCCGAGGGTGGATGCTTTATGCGACGGCGAGGTTGGGGGCGAGAATGCGGGGGAATGTGCGAATTGCACGCCTTTGGTGTGGGAGGCGAGGGTGGGGGAAGGCATGGTGCTGGTGCTGGAGCTTGTGTTTGTGTGTTTGAGTGTTCAAGTTTGAGTTTGAGGTGGAGGTAGAGGAATTCGAGGTTGTAGCTGAGGGGATGCTGCGGCGTGAGGAGAGTTCGACTCGGCGAGAGACGTACGGCCAGTTGAGGTGAGCGCGCTCGTGAATGGGGCGACGCTTTGGATGGAGACGACGCCATGATCTACGCGGCAGTCGTTCGACGGTCGACTGTGGCGGGTGCGCTGGATGCGGATGGGTCTGGGGTCGGGCGCGCCTCCTCGCCGGTCCTTCCGCGACTCCGAATGTCATGTATTAGAATCGGAGTCGGCATCAGCTTCGGGATTGGGAGAGGTAGAGGGGAAATCGCCCTGCGTCGGCGTCGACAGCGCGCGACGAGCCCGAGCCCACGTAGGTGCATGTGCTGAATTCCGAGTCGCTCAGGACGCTGCCGGGTGTGCAGGGCGACACCGGGGGGTGGACTGCGGAGCCGGGCCTGGTGGAGAGGGTGTGGTTTGAGGATAAACGGCATAGAGGGGAAGGAACACAAAGAGGGAATACACACGGAAATACCACGCTACGGCCGGCAAGTACGCCTTCGTCGCAGCCAGCAGACCCGACGTGCCATTGGCCTTGGTTGCTGGTTTCTCATTCTTTGCTGTAGAAAGATCCCATTGCTGGTTTGTAGAAAAAACGACGTTGCGCGGGTAGTCGCAAGGGGGCCTGGCGTCGAGGGCATGGAGATCAACGGCTGTGCTCTTGGTGGCGCGCATGGGACATGGTGATTCACCAATTGGGTGAAGAAAGGACGATTCGACGGTGAGAGAAGGACCCTATCTTTGAACAGAAAAAATCCCACTAGCCGTCTAGTACGATGCTCGACTGCTATTCATCCCTGTAGGGTATGGACAAGCATTTCTATCCCAAATTTCAAGATACCCTCTGCAAATTGGGTTAGAATCCTGGAATCCCAGATGAAAAACAAGCTTACTATACTCCGATCATCCTCTTGCACTGCCTGACGATCGCCTTGACCCCAGAAAATCCACCAGCTGTCCGATAATTGTAGTACTCGCGGTGGATTGTATGACACGAGCAAAGGCTCGGAGTAGCCTGGGCTTGGAGCTGCATGAGCGAAAGGTGACAAAGGCGTTCTGAGTATGGGTCAACGATGGACTGGTAGAAAAAAAGAAAAAAACCTTACCCAGAAGCATCCGGCGAGGCGCGACGAAGAAACTCCACGAGAACAGGACGTAGTCCTCCTCACACGCGCGATACTCCCGCCCCCGTCGCGCCAAGTCGTTGGTGCTCCCCACTTTGATCTCGACGAGGTCGAGAAGCTCGTACCACGTCATGCTATCCGCCCAGTAGTCCTCGAGCGCGTCGCAGAGAATGCGGCCATGCATGTAAACGAAGCCACGGCCGCGTTTATCCCGAAGAAACGGATTGCCGAGGCGAAGGAGCGCGCGCATCTGATGGGGCGGGTCGCGGATGGAACGACTGGGAATCCGTGGCTCCGAGGCCGACAGGAAAGGGGCGGACGACGCACATTTTGCGCAGAGCAATCGTGTTTGCACTTGGAGCCGGGGCGTGGTGTGCAATGAAAGACCTGGTTCGCGGAAAGGACCTAGTTGGCGCCATTGCCTGTGCAGAACGTGGGTTACCAAAGAAAAGCATAGCAGAGCAAGTGTGCTTACTTGCGGTAGGTAGGAAGAGAGACCAATCGAAAGTGCAGATAACGGCGGGTTGTCACAAGACCGGCGCCTGCTTACACTTTGCTCTTGCTCACTACACATCGGCGTCCATGGCATTCCCCATGTCCATCATAACCTTCTTCCTACTCCAATCCACAGCGCAAAGGAGAAGAAGGAGCTCTCGCCCTCCTCCAACGGTAAGACAGAATGCACAGCTGCCGTTCCTTCAAGCAGAGCAATGTTCCCGCAGTCGATCGGGATCGTCGCGTCGTTCGGCAAGAACCTCGCGTATTCCGTCGGGCGCGCAACTGGCTCGGGGCGTGCAGCATCGGTATCCACGCGTCTTTCTCTCCCGTGTTCGATCTTGGGAAGGAGCCCCGCTCGGGGCGTGTGCAGAAGGCGTGGGCGAGGATTTCGTTCTCACGTGGCGCATGGCGTCGCATATGCGTCGGGGTTGTCGAAGAACGGCTCGTGGGCGGAGCCGGACGCCGTCGAAGTTGCATACGCTCCCTGACCGTTACCAGCATTTTGCTGCCCACGAAAGTGCAGGGTGGCGTCGACGCTGATCGAGGTCGAGGTGTGAGTGCTATATAAGAAGTCAATGAAGGGGGCGAGAGCGAGAGAGAGGACGATACGCACGACTAAAATCGTGGCCAGCTTGAAGGACGACGACCGACGTTATCCCAAATCCTGTAGTCGACGCCTGTTGGCGACGAGCACCCGAACTAGCTTAAATGCCGTGGTAAGGGCCCAGGCTACATGCGAAGGAAGTACATTAAGAGTACTTCCACCGACCGCGCTAGCGCTTGGTCGGTGCATGGTCCATGGGAAGGAGCACTGCTCGGGGCGTGTGCAGAAGGCGTGGGCGAGGATTTCGTTCTCACGTGGCGCATGGCGTCGCATATGCGTCGGGGCTGTCGGAGAACGGCTCGTGGCGGAGCCGGACGCCGTCGAAGTTGCATACGCTCCCTGACCGTTACCAGCATTTTGCTGCCCACGAAAGTGCAGGGTGGCTTGAATGTAGCGCCATTTATTGAGCGCGGGAGCCGCCAGGTCCTCATGGAGCAGCTGGCGCCCTTCAAAGCCGTGATGGATTTGGACGGGGCGAAGGCGGGGAATGTAGGATATGGTGGGCTATTCTCGGTTTTTTTCTGGTCTTTTCTTTGCTCTTTGGTTTTCGTGAGCCAGGCCCACCCTGGGCGCGCGAGTGCGCGCTGGCGGGCTGCCCGCGCTCGTTTCCGTTGTGCTGGAGCCACGCGTGGGTGAGGGTGCGAGTGCTGCTGCTACGGATGAAGCGACCGGCGCGGAAGGAGTACAAGCAGAAACATGAGAGAAGAACCCCCACAAAGCTTCGGAGCCGCGCGCATCTGCGCATCTGCGCCTTTGGGCGGCGCTGCGTGGCATGGTGAAGAGGGAGGACGGGGCGCCGCTTGAATTCCATTGGATTCGTCCGTTTCGAATTAGACTCGTGCCCACGCCGCCCCTCGCACAGGTCCTGCAGCGCGGCGAGGTCTTCCTGTCCCCCACCGCATGGCGGAAAGCAGGCAATAGGTTTCTTCCCCCCCCAATGGAGAGGGTGAGGGTGTCCGAACCCACTCTGAGCGTTGGTGAGATCCCCTAACCTTCCTTGCCGATCCTGCCGTCTGTTCGTTGGCATGCTCAATATAAAGAAAGCAAATTGCACATACGCCGTTGAGCCTCATCAGAAGGTCCGGATTCAATACCACTGGTGTTCGGTTTGACGGGACAGCCGCTCAACAAGCGGGACGCGATTCCAGTCCGACCACCCGCGAATGCAGGCGATAGAGTGCATCCAAAAGCGACCAGAGTCAGCCCCACCACCCGCGTAAGCAGGCAATAGAGTGCATCGAAAAGCGAACAGAGTAGCAGGCGATAGAGTTCATTCGAAGGTGACTAGAGTCAACCCCACTGCCCACGTAAGCAGGCGATAGAGTGCATCGAAAAGCGACCAGAGCAGCAGGCGATAGTCATCCGAAGGTGACCAGAGTCAACCCCACCGCCCGCGTAAGCAGGCGATAGAGTGCATCGAAAAGCGACAAGAGCAGCAGGCGATAGAGTTCATCCGAAGGTGACCGGAGTCAACCCCACCGCCCGCGTGAGCAGGCGATAGGGTTCATCGAAGGTGACAGAGTCAACCCCACCACCCACGTAAGCAGGCGATAGAGAGCGATAGAGTTCAAAAGCGACCAGAAGGCTGAGAGGGAAGCGCTAGCCGACTTCAGCGTCACGCGCACGCTGTTGCCCAACATCACCAAACACGCTCTTTCGAGTCAACCACGCTCAGCGCCTCCTTCTTCGCCATCCCGCTTGAACGAACCGCCGTACCAATTTAACCTCACCACACCCTGACCGATTCATATTTTGCGACCATTAATATTCGCAAATCCATTGTGGCTGTGACATCCCTGGTTGGCCCTCGCTCCGGTCCGTCCTGCCGATCCACGTCAATCCAGATTCTCGCTTAATACCTTCAGCCTCTTCGTCCTCTCGCTTTCTACCTTGGGCTACTAGCGCATCCTCTTTGGCGTACCTCCATACCCCCGATTACCTTATTTGTACTGTTACAATTGTCTAGTTAGATGTTTTTTCTGTTATCACGGTATAAGGCCGTACTGAAGACAACGTTCGATAGGTTCAATGCCCAGAAATAAACAGACCTTTCAAAAAAAACCAAGAACAAGGGACATGTCACCTTGTGGTATGCCCATCCCTTCGATGACGGCCGAAGCGCCAATAAGAAACCCCCGTCGTTCGGAATGCGCTGCAAGCTGGCTACTCTGTACAAAGAAGCCAAAAAAAATAACATCACGCTCGAGGCACCTACCGGATGCTAAATGCCCCGATGAGCGACAATGCGCGGCGTGTAGCGCCTTTTACCGCCACCTTGACGAATTACGCTTTGCGCACAGGTTGAACGACGATGACGACTCTACAGACGAGGAGTCGGAGGACGACTCTGATAC
>JARHKZ010000078.1:0-59083 GCA_029204075.1 Mycena capillaripes
GGTGCACCAAGAAATTCGGCTGCATCTGTTGTATTAAGAATATTCTTAGCTACCTCTAGAAATTTTATTGGCTATACCACATCTTGTGTCGCAGAGTTGTTAGATTTAGATGCAGAAAGCATAACAGTGAAAATATATTAAAAGGAGGTTATAGTATGAAGTACTGGGCGGTAGAAAAACAGCATGTATTGTGAAATCGCGCGAGTGGTCAGTAATCTATTTAGTTGCCACGCCCGCGGCCGCCACGAGGGTTCCGTCCGCCCCTGGCCCCGTAGCCTCCGCGGCCACGCCCCCTTCCGTTTCCGCTCCCACTCCCACCGTAACTAGGGGCTTTGCGCGCGGCACGACTGACATCTTCGAGGGCCTTGATAGTCGTGGGAGTCGCTCCGAGCCAATTGTCCGTGTCAGGGAGTCTGCAGACGGGAGTGGGGTGGTCGATGCCAGGGCAGAGGCGGCATTCAACATTTTTGTAGCGTCGCCCCTGGCCGTGGGTGGACGTGTGGATGGTGAGGGCGCCGACGAGGTTGCGCAGTTCATTGAAATGTGCTACGTTGTCCGTGGGGCTGATGGCGTAGACGTTGAAGACGGCGTAGCGCGAGACTTCCACCTCGCGACCATCAACCTTCTGATAGTTGATGATCTCCATGCCATCGATGCCAATCGAGGCGATGAAAATCTCCACCGCTTCGTCACCATCGACGTGGGGGGGGAAAGCATCGCGGTGGGCACGGACGAACTGGGTGATCGTGCGGTCGCAGGAAATGGCTTCGGTGATGTGTTCCAGGGCAGCAGGGGCGCCGGTGCGATGGTGTAAAGTAAAGCCGGTGAAACCAACGAGGAAGCCGGCAATGGAGGGGGTATAAGGGAAGAAATAGACTGTGATTTCTTTGCAGCAGAGTTGGCGGTCGTCAAGAACGGTCTGGGCAAGCCTCTGCGGGAGACCCATGATGAGCCAAGCCCGGGCATCGCTGCCGCTCTCGGGGCTGCTTGGGGCCCAACGACTACACGGGTAGGGTTAATGTTGAGGCGGTCAGCGATCGCTTCGGCAATGCGGCGTCGGGTCTCGAGCCGGTCGCCGTTCCCGCCGCTGGGGATGGCAAGGAACTTAGGGTGTGGCTCGCGATCCCACATCTCACGCTGGGGTGCTGGGTGGCCGACCCAGATGCTCTCCGAGTCGATGCCGAAGATAGGGCGCCAGCCTCCGGGAGGAGGGGCGGTAAAAGCGCCACGTGGCGGGTTGCCGTCGTCGGTGCCGTAGCGGGCGCGGTCGATGCGTGGAGGGTTGAACGGGTCCGCTGTGTGAACGGCGCTGGGGTTCGGGATGCGACCTCGGAGGGAGGGGGAGGGAGAGCGTGCAGCGGGATGTGCATCACCTGCGGTGTTGGCGCGTGCACGCTTCGGGGGCGAACCGGGTGCGGCTTTGGGGCGGCGAGACGACGACGAGACGCTAGACATCAGCAAAATAAAACATGTCTGGCTCGTCTGGCGTCAGACGAATCAGACGCACCATACCGCCAGAATTTTGTCTGGCAGCATATTGACTTGCATATCGCCATAAAAAATTCTGGCAGCCATACACGCCACAATGTACTTCTGACGCCAGGATTTATGTCATAATGAACGCCATTACTCTCGCCATATACCTCATAACAGCACTCGAATCACTCAGATTTACAGTTTTCACTCAGATTCAGGGTATTTTGGTACAATAATTCGCATTCAATTCACATTCAATTCGCATTCAGATCAGACAACGACATATAATACGCGAGGAAAGAAATCTATGGTTGGCGTTGGGGCTGCGCAAACGAGCGAGCAAACGAGCAGTCTAGGCCTGGGAGAGAATTAGGCACCGAATAGAAGGCAAGACCATGACGTACCTGGACGGATTCAGCATCCGAATCATCCGAGATGACGATGAGGCCGCGAGAGTCGCCTTCCTCGGCCTCTGTGTCGTCAGCGTCCATTTCGCTCGCAGTGTTCATGAAGGGGGTGGCCCACGCGACAATCTTGGACCACTTTTTCGAAGTCAGTTTCTCGATCGCAGGGAGATACGCCTTGGCGCGCGCAGCCCACGGGACGGCGACGAAACTGTGAGCAGAGCGTTTACCTTTACGCTTCACACCCTCAGTGGCGAGCGTGCCGGTCTTGTGCAGATGGAGACCGCGTTCAGCCTATAAAAAATTCGGAACATGGTTTATAGCCTGGGCAAAGTCTAACACTCACCGCTGCACACGCGAGAGCCAATGCGCCTACTGGATGACCATAGAAGTGATCTGTTTTGGCGACAACTTTGAGGTGGGCGGCAAAGACGCGAAGGACGAGCTCGGATCTATATGCACCAGTCTGTGCAGCCTGTTAGCGTAGTCTCATGCAGGGAAGTAACGCGCACCTGCGCTTCCTCGTTCTCGTAGATGAAGTTCGAGTGGGTGAGCTTCTTCTCGACCCACGCCGCGCGAGCTTCGGCCGTGGTCAATTCCTCGTCGGCCATGATCTCAGCCGGTGCCTTGGCGCCGGTCTTGCCGACCGCACTGCGCCAGTTGCGAACCGCAGCTGCGGCCTGGGTGCCAGATGGGTGTTAATAAAAAATAAAAAATACTTCAGCTATTGACTCACCTGAGCATAGACGGCAGGAGAGATCTCCAACTCGCCGAGGTACTCAGTCCAAAGCTCGAGGAGGGATGTGTCGAAGTTAGGATGGGCGTTGGCACCGAAGGCGTCCGGATATGTTGAGAGCCACTCGAGAAAGTCGGGGATGAGCTGATGCTGCCACGTCTTGAGGTGCTTGGCGTGTTCATCCTTGAACGGGAGGTCGGCGTTGGTGACACGGCCTTTGGCCTCCTTCTTGACCTGGCCAGTGACGCTGAGCTTGACGTCCTTGGGCACGAGCGAGATGCCCATCTGGCATGGTGGAAGTAAGCGGAGCGAAGGTGTGACAAGTGACTGTGTTACTCACCTTGGCTGTTCCGTCAACGATCACCTCCGCCGACTTCGTTCCCCGAGCTGCGGCCAGACTGGCTGGGTCCTCTTCGTCATCGAACTCGCCCAAGGGGAGCGACACAACACTGCTGGTGGGAAGCGAAACAACACTGCTGGTGGCTGAACGCATCGTCACCGATGCGATGGAACTACGTGAAGACATTAGCGACGGCATGGACGCGTTACTGTCAGCACGGGCACGCGGCGCCGCTGCGGCGGATTTCTTGGACTTTGTGACAGCGGCGACGAGTCCGACGGCCTTCTGCCAGCCTTGCTTCAGGCCGCCGACCGCCTTCTTGGACTTTTTGGGCCTGGCAATACAATTCAGCAAAAATTATCTATTGATGAATGACACGGTTACTTACTGGATATCATCGAGCTGCGTGGTGCCTTGGCCAGACGGCTTGCGCTTGAGAGTCTTGGCTGCCGCGGTGGGAACTTGCGCGGCATCGTTAATCTCCATCCGAAGAGCAGCCTTGGTACAGTAATAGATGAGCATGTGGACTGTGGAATGAAATATGATTGACCTTTGCTGGCTTTGGCTTGACTGTTTTCGGCTTCTGCTTCTCCAAATCGCGCTTCTCCAAGAACTCTCGCACCGCTTCTGCCTCCGAATCATCAGCCTCCTCGTCCGAAGGCTCACCAGCAGGCTGATATGTGCCGTCAGCTTCTTCATCTGCATCGTCGAAGTCCAGGCCCTCGCGGTCCGACCCAGCATCCATTGAGACCTCATGGGCGTCCTCAAAAGTGACATTCTGACAGTTTATCAGTAAGAACTCCAAGGGGGCGCCATTACAGAGTAAACTTGCCTTGCGCTGGAGCTGCGCTGTGACAAGGTCTGGACGGGCAGCTGTATTTCGCGCTTGTTTGTCCTGAAGCCGAAGTACATCTTCTGTGGCTGCAACACGTTTGACTCCCGCTTGGTGCTCCTGCGTAGACAAGATATCAGTTATTCACAGGATTATGCACATCGACACTCACTGCTTCAGCCGCCTTCTCTTTGGCGGCCTTGGTCTGTGCCTCGCGCAAATCGTCGGCGGCCTTCTCCACGCCTGTCCGACGCTTCTGCTGGTTGTCGAGAATGACCTTGCCGGGGCGGGCGTTAGACTGTGAGCGTTTGGACCTGGACGACATGGGGGCGGTAAGAGGAGTATTTCCTTTTCGGGAGTAAGATGGTTGAATTATATATGTTTGTACCGGCGCAGCTTATCTCCCCGTGGCCAACCATAGCACTCGCCTATTTCTCTGCCCTGTTGTGCATGGCGCTGCCGTGCCGCTCTCCCCGCTGCTTATCTCCATCCAACTCACCTCATAGTGCTCCCTTGAAGCTTTGTCTACTCCGTGTATCCGGTAAAAACTTCGGGGTTCCACTCAACTTAGAGCTCGCCTGTTTTCTGCCCCTGCTGCGCACGGCGCCGCCGCGCCGCTTATCTCCCGCCAAATCCTTCATAATGCTGACTTCAAGCTTTTGCCACTGCGTGCTTGTCGACTTCGCTGGCCGACTTGGCCGACTTATCGTTGAAAGCGGGATTCCGTTCAGCCTAATCTTTCTTCATGGCTGACCGACCGCGCTGTGCCAAGTATTTTCAGGATTGCAGGTGTTTTTTCCGCGCTGGACCGACGGGTACGGCAGGTCAACGGGCCGCTTCTTATCGTTCTTTTTTTTTATCGTACGTTGTTGTAATATCTCTAGCCCTCTCGCTCACGCCAGACCTAGCACCTCTTTCTCTCTTGTCTCTTTGCCATGCCTCGGGGCCGGGGTCGTCGAATCGCTGGTCAACCTAAGCTTCCCTGTCCGTGGCCGGGCTGTCCTCAAGAATTCAAAAACCAGGGCGGCGTCACCTACCACGTCAGGTCCATTCATCGCAGAGAGAAGGCAAATATCATTACTGACGATCCCCCTCCTTCTCGACCTTCCACTCCCGAGCCTGGAGATGACAATTATAATGACGACTTCCCAATACCACCAGGGGATTCCCCCGAGCCTGAGCCACCGCCGCGTCCAAAGAAGATATATCATCCGCTCTTGAATGGTGTGTTATCGTGTTTTTATTTATCCCATTATTTTCATATCTATGCAGCCCGGCCATGCGACGAGCACGGGGTGTTTCTGCCCGATGGTGCACACCCACCTCCCCGGACCACAGCTGCCAAAGACGACTGGGTGCCCTATGATGACCAGGTCCAGTTCAAACTCGCAGATTTTCTCTTTCGAAAGGTAGGTCTCAAAGGCTTTCACCTGTACCATGCTCGTCTAAACTCCCGCTAGGTGCAAATGTCGTCCAAAAATATTGATGAACTCCTCGACATGTGGGCGTCTTCCTCCCTGAAGCACGACGAGCCCGGCCCTTTCCAAGACTTCAAAGACCTTTACGAGACAATTGATGCCACCTCCGTCGGCGATGCACCCTGGAAGTGCTTTCAAACCGAGCCGTTGAACCCCGCTGCCGATGCGCCTGTCTGGGCTCGCCAGCAATATGAGATCTGGTACCGGGATCCAGACGTCGTTATAGCTAATATGCTCGATAACCCAGATTTCGATGGTGCTTTCGACACGAAGCCTTACGTCCATCTCGATGCTAATGGAGGCCGCCACTGGAGTGACTTTATGTCTGCAAATTTTGCTTGGCGCCATTGTGTGAGTTTCTTCTTTTTTTTTTTGCACGAATTCCTCGTCTCCAACCCGTTCCTTGTGTAGGATCGAATTTACAAAGAGGACCCCAGCACTGAGGGTGCCATGTACGTCCCCATTTTCCTGGGCAGCGACAAGACGACCGTGTCTGTTGCGACAGGTGATGTTGAGTACCACCCGGGCTATATCTCTCTCGGAAATCCTCACAATGGCATGCGTCGTGCCCATCGTAACGCCGTAATTCCGTTCATCTTTCTCGCAATCCCCAAAAGTGGGTCCTAGTTTTATCGAAGGTTTATTGCACTGACGAACGCCACAGGTGATCGTAAATACGATAATGATCCAGCCTTCCGCAAGTTTAAACGGCAGCTTTACCATGCTTCTCTCGCAGCCGTTTTGACGACACTAAAGCCTGGGATGAAGAAGCCTGTGGTGCGTCGCTGTCCCGATGGCCATTTTCGGCGCGCGATCTACGATTTTGCCGCTTTCATTGCCGATTACCCCGAGCAAGTAATGCTTGCAGGTATCGTTCAAAATTGGTGCGCAAAGTGTGTGTTCCTGTCTTCGAGCTCATCATCTGCACTCCTGACACCATGTTGAAACTTTAAAGGTGCACCGCGCTGTCAACAAATCTGGACGGGCACATTTGTGGTCGACGAACTCATGCTCTGACCGATGAGCTCATGGCCTCATTTTCGCCGAATACTTTATGGGATTCCTATGGAATTGATGTTGACATTGTTGTGTGTACTCCACCACTAGTGCCCGTCCGTTCCTTGACTGATTTTTCACTCTGCAGCCATTCACTCGAGATTTCCCTCGAGCCGACATTCACGAGATGCTCTCCTCGGACTTGCTTCACCAGGTCATTAAGGGCTCTTTCAAAGACCATCTCGTCACCTGGGTAGGTGAGTATCTGTATCTCTCACACTCCAAGGCGGAGGCGGATTGTATCATGGACGAAATTGATCGCCGGTACGCAAGTTAATTCTTGTTATTTTTATCGCTGACCTACACTTGTGAAGCATCGCAGCTACCCCTGCCTTCCCGTGTCTTCGGCGGTTCAAGCAAGGCCGTCGTTTCAAGCAATGGATAGGGGATGATTCGAAGGCTTTGATGAAGGTATGTGAAGTTGCAAACGACTCGTCATTCGAACTCTTAACTTGGCGCAGGTGTACCTTCCCGCAATCAAGGGTCTCATTCCAGACGAGGTCGTGCAGGCTATCTCCGCCTTCCTGGATTTCTGTTACCTGGTGCGACGCGAAGACTTCTATGTTGGGACTCTCGATGCTGTTGATGCAGCCGTCGCGAGATTTCATGCACACCGTGAGATCTTCAGAACCCTGGATGTCCGCTGTGACACGCCCGGCGGTTCTACCGCATTCTCACTTCCTCGGCAACACTCCATGGTGCATTATCGACATGGTATTGAGGAACGCGGTGCACCAGGTGGCGTCTGCTCTTCTATTACCGAGTCACGCCATATCACCGCTGTCAAGAAACCCTGGCGTCGCTCGAGCCGCTACGAGGCTCTTGCACAGATGCTGCAGACTAACCAGCGTCTCGATAAGCTCGCTGCTGCCCGTGCCGACTTTGTCGAGCGCGGTATGCTGCTGCCCACCCACGCTCCACCCATCGCCAACCCTGACGATGACGATGGCGGTCCCATCGACATTGCGCGAGTGGACGGGAATGTTGTACTCGCGCGAACCAGAGGTAAGCCCTCATTGCTTTCAATATTCATGTTTCTGATGTTCTTTTCAGAGCGTCGTTACCCACGCTATGCCCCCGAGCTCGGCCAACACATTTCTGTCCCCACGTTCCCCCTCCTTCTCGCCCACTTCCTTCGCGATCAGCTTCTGTCGGATGATTATTCCGACAACGGCTCTGAGACCGATTCTTTAAATTTCGTCGCATCTCCCATCTCTGTGTTTCATTCCGCCGTCGCCACTTTCTACGCCCCGAGCGATTCCTCTGGTATACGGGGCATGCGGATGGAACGCATTCGGTCGACGCCGTCTTGGAGAAAGCACGGCCCTCGGAGGGATTGTGCTTTTGCCGTAGAGAACCAAGACCAACGGGGCTTCCGCGGTATGAGTGTGGTGCGCGTCAAGCTACTTTTCTCCTTCTCTCATGACGGGGTGGAGTACCCCTGCGCCCTCGTTGAGTGGTTTAAAAAGGTTGGGAGATCCCCGGATACCTGCACGGGGATGTGGATTGTCGAGCCGGAGAATCGCGGTAGGGATCGTCTGGTCACAATTTTGCATCTGGACTCCCTTCTCCGTGGGGCGCACCTCATTCCGGTTTTTGGTACTAGACATATTCCTGTAGGCTTCCGTTTCAATCATTCCCTCGACGCGTTCAGCGCTTTTCATGTAAATAAATATGTAGACCACCATGCAAATGAGATTGCATTTTGAATTCGTGTTATCCACGTAATAACTGTAGCTGAAACTTACAGTGATTGGTCGTCTGGCGTACTTGTACAAAATAGCAGGCGTCAAACAAAAATGGGGGTACATTGTATGAACTGGTGAAGAGGTTGAAAAATGGCGGACCAGACATTTCTGGCGGAGTGTAGCGTGTATGGCGCGTATGGCTGCCATACCAGCCAGACACATCAGATGCAACCAGACATCGCCACACGCGCCAGAGAATTTTGGTTTTGCTGATGGAGGCGGAGGTGCGGGACGACGAGGTGCTGGTGGGGGCGTTGCGCAACGACGAGGCACCAGAGTTTGACGACGAGGCACCGGGGGTGTTAGTGCTCGGCTGCTGGCCAAGGGAGAGGGCGCGGGCAGCGGCCATATCGCGCGCGAGAGTGGGGTCTCTCGCTTCCTCGTCGCTGGAGGCGTCAGGGTCTTCTTTGTTCGCAGGGTCAGCGGGGTTATTTAAAGCAGGGAAGACGACGCACCATCGGACGCTACGTCCTTCTTCTTTCCTTTGCCTTTGTGCACCGGCGTCTGGATTTCTACGCCGGAGGCGGGGAGGGGTGGGAAGCTGGATGCAAAGGTTGCATAGGTCGGCGCCGTGTCGACTTCCACTCCCTTCTCTTGCATAGGAGACTCATCGCCGTCGACGTCGAAGACGGAGTGCGCACGCTCGGTGGGTGTGGCGGGGTCCTCGGAGATGGCTATGTCGATGACTGGGTGTTCATGCTCGACCTGTGTGGCCACGGCGGTGGTGGCGGCGACGGCAGTGGTATTGGGGGCAACCGCGGCGTCGGCGACAGGGACGTTGCCCTCTGGGATAGCGGGAAGCGAGGCGTGGGGCTGGGGGCCAGACGAGGCGGGAGTCTCAGGGGCGGGTGCGCTCGTGGCTCGTTTGGCAAGTCTCTCGGCGCGTGCGGTCGTGGAGGAGGAGGATTTGGTGGTCGTAGGTTTAGTAGAGGACATGTGGGGACTTTAGCTTGGGACTGAGTAAGTAGTGTGTGGTGAGGGAGAGCCGACTCTGCGTACTCATTTTAAAGAGATGTGGACAAAGAAAGAGTCCATAGTTGTCTATCGTCTTGGTATTCTCTTTGTCCCAGACAGCGCCTTTGTAAGGTAGCGTGATGCACTAGAATTCTCCTTTATTTCGGTGACAGATGTTTGCCGAATTTCTAGCCACGACGCAGCCTCGTGCGTAGTCCGTTTGTTTCGTTGGAGAACAAAGAGTTGGGTCGGGCGGTGGAGGGGGAGTGGCAAGCGGGAGTTGGAGTGTGGTAGTCGTCACCGAGAACCTCCAACGCGACGGCGGCGTAGAGTATTGTGGTAAGCAGCAGAGTACCGATCTTGTCATCCCTTTGCTTGTCCGTGTTAGCACGGCCTGGAGACGGCATCTCGCCGGCACGAAGCTAAGCTTCGTTCAATTTGGCATGTAGCCTCGGCGTCATGGCCAGGGAGGTGGTAGCTATGTACTCGAGAGTCGTTTCTAGGTGGCTCAGATGGAGTTCAAAACATCCATCGTCGTTGCCAGTCCAGACGACGTTCTCGCCCTTCACGCGTGGCGTGGGAAAGTCCGACCATTGTGGTAGTTCGGAACAAGGGACCCCCAAAAAATGAAGCTTTGTTCTGCACCGTTACGCAAAGAGTCTTTCCCCCCTCTTTGGCGCCCCCAATTGCCGCATTACCTGGCCCCAAAACTCACAGCCAGGGCAATGGCTTCAAGGACAAGCTCTCTGGTAGCCGGTACACACATCTTGTGTCGGAAAAGTGCAAGAATGGTTCCAAGGCCTTGGAATGCCTTGAAAGGTCTTAAGATCGGACCGTCTTGAAAGCGCCTTAGAACTTGAGAGTCAGCTTGGAAGGTTATCATATCTTAGAAGGCCTCGGGTGTCTTGTAATGGTCACTACGATTGTAAGTCATTGAAATGGTAACTACTATTGTAAGTCCATTGAAAGGGAATGAATACGTGGTAAGGGCATAATAAAGGAATTCAGGGTTGGCAAGGTCAACGAGAATATCAAAAGATATATATCAGAAGCCATTTTAATTGATGACCTCTAAGTGATTCGAACTCATGACCTTCGAACGTTAATACGTTTTCAAGTTATGACCAGCACAACCTCTTCACCACACAAGCTTTCTATAACATGAATAAGAGGTTGATATATATGGCTTTTGCCCATGGTGATGCGACTAAAAAAAAAAGTCTTTCTAACCACGTCTCTGTATTTCCCTCTAGCTACGTTTGTTTCCCTTGTGTCTATTACTGCTACGCTTTGGAGGTGCAGGAGGCCGCTCCTCAGCTTCTTCTTCTTCTTCCTGCTCAAACTCGTGGACTTGTGGCGGTTGGTCATCGAATCGAGCGGTGCGGCTAGGTCCTGCGGCTGGTACAACAGCGCTGCCGACATTGACCTGCAGGGGGGTATGAAGTCCAGGAGGAGGCCCGCCGTCCTCATCCGATTGGACAGGGTCATCGAAATTACCAAATGCGAGATGTTCCATCGCTGAGCTAACCTCGTCATCACTATCACCATCTTCCTCTCCCGCCCCGAGTTTTTCGCTGTTTTCGAGACCCCGGCGAATACATGGGCATTCATGGTCTTGAAAATGTGTTTGACAAAGACCGTGTTGCGGTTAGATGCGAGAAGCTTTCTGTATGTGCGATAATCAGCCTCCCAAGGGATCTTTGTAATGCCACCGATCGACGCAAAGGTTTTGTCAGCAGAAACAAGAAATCGGGCCTAGAACACGTCAGTTTTGGCCAGAGCTGAATAATTAATACACACCAAGGTACCCGCCAATGCAATAGAATGGTCAGTAGCTTCGACAACCCCGTATTTGGTCCCGTTAGCCTTGGTGTCTGGCTTGGAATTTTCTACGAGGCTTGATGGTCCATGAATCATGACCCGATGGAGCTACAGATGCGATTGAGTAGGCAGGATGGCGCTCAGATACAGTTACATACATCAAGGACGATGTCGCTGGTAAAGATATATTCCATTTTCTTCTCGCCCTTGGGGAACAGGATTGGTGCAAAAACTTTGAACTTCTTGTCCTGCGGAAATCGGAGGAGGTCGATGAGAACCTGAGCATTGCTTCTATCAGCGCCTGCAGCCCCCAAAAGACTGCTATTGACAGTATGGCCAGCAGATGTTAAGATAGAAGCAATGACCCCGCGAAGAGTGTTGATCATGCTGGAACGCGCACTCGAAAGTTCAGCAACAAACTAGATCTATTAAGTAGTCGCCATGGACGAGGGGAGTATAAATCATGCTCACATCTTTGGCCAAATGTCTGTACTCTGCTCGGTCGAGCAACGCGTGGTATTTTTCCGGAATAGTGTCGAAGAGAGCCGATGTAATGCTGGTTGAATAAATTTTATCGTTGCCGAACCGCGCTGCGGGATCCAAGGGTAAATCGGGTTGATTCTTGCGGAAATCATCAACCCGAACCCAGACTTCCTTGTTTAAAAGGAAGGTGCGTGCCCAAGCCCCGACATATGCCTCGTAGCCCAGCCGATTGTCGCCTTTGTCGCGTCTGCGTCCATTCTTAGAGCTTGCCTCGAATTCACTAACCCTCTGCCGAGATTGCGATTTTCAGCAAGCGTGCGTCCAGGGCCAATTGACAGTTCTTGAGGGCCTACCAAATACCTATGAAGATTGAAATGAAATGAATGGACGAGAACTCACCTCGACAATGTCCTCCTTGCTTGCAGTGAGGTTGATCGGTTGAAGGTGTTCTTTCTCGATATCACTGTCGGCGCCAAAGGATTCGTTGCCGTCGGAAGGCTCGTCTTCATCTGAGTCGACGCGGGGGGCATAGTGGTCGTAGCACAAAGGAAGGCAGATGAAACATTGTTTGGCTGACTTCACAGGCGAGTCGAATCCCTCCAGGGACTTAGATTTAGATTCTCACCAGGGTCACTTAACAATGATTCCGATTTGTGATGGGAAAAACAATCTTGCATTCAGTTAGCACTAATAAATGGAGAGATCTGAAGCTTGGGGCCAGAGTATTAGCAACAGGAGTTGAAGAAATGCAAAGCAGAGGCATATTAGGACTTGAGGCGGCCATTCGACGGTACAATAGAGCTGATGATTGATGGCGCCGATCTTGAAGCTTAATTTCTGCGGGTTACCAGGGGCATTTCATTCCACTTTAGTTTGACTGGCGAACACAAAATCAATCCAATTTTGCTGACGACAACAATGGAGTCAAGCTATCAGCGTTCAAGGTCTCTGCAGAATGTCCGTATTGATAGCGACAATGTGCACACAGGCACGCACGCACGCACAGCTTGGTTGGGCAGTTGCAGACTCCCGAAGTTGTTGGCTAGCGATGAAATTTTAAATATTCAGCTGGAATGATAGCGCAGCAGAAAACCACTTACAGAGCCCGGCAATATTTTGCTTCGAGATGCTCTTTAGCAGCAAGAAGCGCCGTGTACTCGTCTGCAAGAGCTTGGTAGTCTGTTGAGAGCTCGTCGAAACAGCGGTGAAGCTCATCATGATGCTCATGGAGAGCAGCGTTTGTCTCATGGAGTTTTTGGTTCATAGCGATACAGGTCTGTTGATACAGTGAGGATAGAATCGAAATATTGCCTAGGAACATACCTTGTGGAGGCCTGGATTAGTAGGATTTGAGAGATTCTCGAATACATGGCGCGTGAGTTCACGTCGCCGGTCATCTGACAGGCTTGGATTGACGAGATATCCTGGAGAGGGTCTCGCAGGGTTCAAAAAGAGCTCTGCGATTGAGTTTGCAAATTCTGTGTCGTCAGACATGGTGGGTGAGACGGAGCTGGTCCTGATCAGCCTTACGATCACTAAATCCACCATGGCCGCAATTATTAGCCGATAGGTGGACACAACAGCGGAGACGGGTTTACAGGGCTGAGTTGCGTGATGGAAATAACATCACATTGTATCCCCGTAATGACCTGGGGAATCTGCCGGTGCAAAAAGTACAATAGGTATTGAAATATACGAGGCTGGATGACCTCGTTGGCGTCAGCGCCGCTGGGCACAGATGGCCGACCGTCTCGCCCTCGGCTTCCGTACCGGAGATAATGTAGGCATAGTCTCCAGCTGCCACTGCAAGACCGGGACCGGTTTTTTTTGCTGGGTCGCCGGGTTATTTTCCCTATTCACCCAGTATCCGGGGCGAAACCGGGTGAAACCGAAACGGGTGCCTTTTCCCCGCCAACAGCGGGTGACTGCGGTAACCCATCAAACCGATCATTTTAGCCCGATGCCATTCACCGGCACCTGTCACCCGTTATGTGGGTCACAGTAACGGGTTGATTCAACCCAGCACACTGGTTGAATTAATCCGGTTGTATCCGCTGGCCAGTGCAGCAACATTGTATGAATGGCACGAAATCCAAGTAGATAGATTTGTCTAATTTCATAATAAGAACATTTCCTGTGACTCAAGATCTCTTTATTCAACAACCCCAAACAGGTATGCCAGGATCTTTCAACGCCCGAGTCCAGATATGGAAATTTGGCTCTCAATGAGAGTGCTCATTGTAAACGGGTTCTGCGATCCGGACTCACAGATATAAACACTCATTTTGTAGCGTGTATCAATATTTTAAGCTCCCCAGGTTGTCAGAGCCGCTTCCAAACGCTGTCGCAAAGATGTGTGACAATTTTGTGACAATGCTGATCTTCGTCTTTGTCTCGGTCTTCCACGTCACAATATGTCGCAAAGGCCAACTCATCAGCAGAGAGCTGAAGCTCTTATGCACGATTTGAGTTCTATGCGCAAAAGCACCCTTCCAAGAGCAGGGTAGGAGGATTTCCGAGTCTGGCTGGCATCACACTTAGTGTTCTTTTCATAGCTACGTCTATGACATCGGGATAGATTATAGCCAAGTCTCACTTCAGACTACACAAAGGGTTCATGCCCTCATCATAGCCGGGCCAGACTCGCCAGTTCCGGAAACTCCAGAGCAAAAGAAGATCACATCACAGACGGGCTATTTCGGGGAGAAGCGAATCGAAAAGGCCCTCGAGCTTGGAGCGGCAATGTCCAAGCACATTCCAGGAGTAACCAAATTCATTTATGCCGCACAGAAACCAGTTCTGGAATTCCCAACGTCCAAGCTCCACCTTTTGCAAGCGCTGGAATCGATCCGAGAGGCGCTTGATGATGTGGAGTATATAGTCAGGGGGAACGAAGACACAGACCCAACTGAGCCGGATTCTGACGGTTGATAATGCAATTCAAGTCGAGTTCCCGAGCAGGATTAGTACTGAGACTTTACTTGTTTATTTGTTGCAAGTCGAGAATTCATTATAAGTACGAACAAAAATAACAATTAGAAGAGATACCATACAGACTAGGCCTCTGGGTCGTAATAAGGACGTGCTACACTGCCGCTGCGATCAATAATCACCCATTCCTTCTTGTTCGTGGTTTTTACCCGCCCTACAAGACACTGCACGCAGGTAATGTCGACGATCTGAAGAGGGCCCTCGGTTCGATAATAGTGCATGTCCAAATCGTTCTTTGCAGTAATTTTGCATTCAGTAACAGCAGCGAGGATGAGTGTGGTGGGCTCTTTGAGTTCAAGCTCCACAGCCGGTGGAAGCTTGACAACAAAAATATTCTGCAGCTGACCGTAGAATGTAACAGGCTTGAAGCTTGGTGCGAGGCGACTGTTCCGCTGATTTTTATCGACTAAGAGAACATACTAGACAGGCAAGCAGTTCAGAACTGTAAATATCACGTGATCAAAGGGCACTCACTCGAACATACGTAGCGTCACGGCGGTCCTCAAGTGAAGTGAGCATGGAGGAGGCAAGCATTCGGTCTCCGCCCTCAAGACGTTCAACCTTAGCCCATTGATCCACCTCCAGAGGATTAAAATATTTTTTGATAATGACAAGATGCGTATCGAATCTTGTTGCCAACGAAATTGCGATTCGGTTGGCCAGCCCAGCTGATAGAGGTTGAAAGATGCGGTGAGGAGGGTGAAGGATACAGGTTGTATCTTTTGGGAGATGTCAACCAAACAAATTCTACTGAGTAGCTTCGACGTACAAGATGGATGTGTAAATGCCCCAGGTGCGAAACCACGTGGAGGAGGACCCAGACGAATCTGGTTCTCACAAGCGTGTTTGACCTTGATTACTGCAAGCTGAGCTGTCGCGACTACGTGCCCGTCGATGCTCGCAAATGGGTAGCGCCGGCTTTTGATGCAGGGTTGTAAACGGCCGCAGAAACGTTCCATTGGGAACGCCCAGTAGGCCCACACAGGTCCGGCAGCCTCAATTCCGTCTGCGATATGCAAGAGCGCGTGAATTGTCAACGGGCAGGCAGAGAGACGATCAGGAGAGTATTGATAATAGAGCCTGCGAAATAGGTGAGATAATGAGGACAAACGAACAAATATATATATACAGTATAGTGCCGGTCCTTGGATGAAGCCATATCCTTGGATAATTCTTTTTTAAATAACCCCACGCACCTCGCAGGTTCGAATCCTCTGACACGTAGCATTATACAGTCCTTCCACACCTTGGGAATTAATTCTGGCCCCAGAACCGGAATGAAGCTCGAAGGGGACGCGTTTCGATGTAAATCAGTGTGTGATTGGACGGTGATGGACTTTCCTTTTCCCTCATACGGCACAATTCTGGCCAATATTGGGCTCGCATAAATTTCTATATGATACCTACCCTTCTTGGCTGTGATTTTGTCCCAGACTCTGAGTTAATTGGCCGAATAATGAGACCTGCAGAATTTGTGGAAGTCGAGGCACGTGTAAAGCGTGACATCGTTTGTTGACGCGACAGCCATCTCCTTCTTCGCGTCGCCGCTGCCGCAATCCGCTGTCTAAAACTGGCCCAAACTTCTCATGGTGTCTCGCGCCAAATCTGACAGGGTCAAGGATCATGAGAATTCACGCAAAAAGGAGCTGCGAACCCGGGCGGCAGTAGGAGAATATGAGCGGGAGCACGCCAAACCGGCCATTCTCGGGAAACCAAAGTCCATTCAAGCTATCGCGGACAGTCACAACATCCCGTACGCTACTTTACATCGACGTATAAAGGGCGGACGGAGTATCGGCGAAGCAAACCAAGAGAAGCAGAAGCTTACCCCGGTCCAGGAATGGTCGCTCGTCCAATTCATGACCGAGTCCGCGGACCGAGGGTTCCCGCTCAAGCATGCCCAAATCGAGCAGTACGCGAACGCGGTCCGCGACGCCACGCTTGGCCCAGACTGCGAGCCCGTGGGCCCGAAGTGGGTCTTCGCCTTCCTCGACCGGCATCACACGGCGCTTCGGACTTTTTGGAGCAAGCCGCTTGATACGCAGCGTGCACGGAGCTTGAATCCCGAGGCAGTCAAGTCCTGGGTGGAATTAGTAAAGAAGTGGATCGTTGACATGGGCGTCTCACCGGATCGGGTGTATGGGATGGATGAGAGTGGGTTTCCGACGGGCTACACAGGGAAGGAACGAGTTGTCGGGGCGCGTGGCACCAAGACGCAGCATAAACAGGGCGGTGCGAGCCGTCAAAACATCACTGCGCTCGTAACGATCCGTGCAGATGGGAAGGTAGTCGTGCCGCCGATGATCATCTTCCCAGGCGTCAATTTCCAGACGTCGTGGAATAATGGTAACACGATAAACGCGTTGTGAGTAAAGACTTAGTCAAGTGTGCGTAAATGTACTCACCGAGACCCAGCATCGCGAAGTCTATCAATGGGTGGACCAACGGCGACCTCGGGTACGAGTGGCTCACGAAGGTCTTCGACCCCGCGACGAAAGACGAGGCCAATGGCCTCCCACGTGTCCTCCTCCTCGATGGCCACAGCTCGCACTACACTGAAAGATTCCTCAAATTTGCACGGGAGAATAACATTATCTTACTTGGATATCCCCCGCACTGCACGCACGCACTCCAGGGCCTCGACGTCGTATGCTTCGCGAAGATGAAGGCCTGCTGGCAGACCGCGATCGTGGCCTTTGAGGCGAAGACGATGCGCGACGTCTCGAAGGCGGAGTTCATGTCGGTGTGGGCGCCAGCCTATGTGGAAGCCTTTGATGAGGCAACGGTTCGTGCGGCATTCAGAGTGACGGGTGTCGTACCTTTCAATCCCGATTTCGTCTCGGAGCAGCAGATGAAGCCAAGCCAGGCAACATCGACACGGGCAGAGTTCCCCATGCCCCAGCCCAGCCCCGTCCGCGCGATTACAAACGCCATGCGCATAGGACCCCCACGCGTTTCGACTTGTCGCCGTCGAACCTCGTTGCCAGTAGCTCGAGGCTCCCACCGTTGACGCCGCCGACGCCTTCGAGGCGTCGTGGAAGAGACGATGAATACGAGAACATTGATCCTGTGTTGTGGTCACCGTCCAAACGAATGCGAACACTGTACGCGCACCTTGGTAGCACCTCCGGCGGTTCCCTCCTTCTCAGCACTCCCAAAATCAAGTCCTACAACAACCCCATCCTTCCACCCGTCATTCAAGAGGTTCCGCGCTCACTCCCGACACCCAACTGGTCGCTCTCCACCCCTGGCCCGACCACCGGCAGCTGGAAGGCACGCAGTCAGCTTGAAACCGAGATCGTGGAGTTGCGGAAACAGTTCTCACTTGCAAGGGAAAATGTACGGGTACGGGACCAGATGCTGGAGGAGGCAAATGCAACAATGGTCTATCAGAACCTGGGATTGAGACGGACAAATGAGGCCCTCCACCAGCAGGAGGAGAAGGCAGCAACGGACCGTGCTAAGCTCTTCAAGGGCAAGGCCCAATGCTTGTCCTCAGACGAGTTTGCTGACGCTGTGAAGGCAGTTGAAGAGGGGAGAAGGGCGAAGGCAGCTGGAAAGGAGTCGAAGAAGGTGGAGAGGGAGCGGAAGAAGGAGCAGAGGGCGGAGATTGAGCGCGAGTGGCTGAGGATGAAGGAGCAGCATACGGCGGAGGTCGAGGCATGGTCTGAAGCTTGCTCCAAATTGATGGAATCGGGCACCAAGAAGAAGGACCTGCCTCCCAAACCAAAGCTGGGCAAGAAACCGCAGCTTCCGGTGCTGGAGGAGGAGGATGAGAGTGACGAAGAGGAGGCGGCCGAAGTGGGCGATGGATCGGCCGACGTGAATGATGCGTGACAACTCATCATCCAACGAAGGTGAAACGTGACAAATCTGACCGCTAGCGTATATAATTCAGCAAGGACATTATAACACCCAAATAATTTAGAGAACACTCCGATATGGTTCCTTACATCTTTAACTACCTACCTAATTTATTTCACAATTTAAATGGACCAAATGGCATCTTTACAGTCAAAAAATCAAAGTTGTCATCCAAGGACCGGCACTATACTGTATACTTCTCATATTGCTCAACCCATTTCGCAAATCCGGAGCGGATTTTTTTGATGTCGTCAGGGTCATAGTCGAACTGGAGACAGATGTTGACGAGTTTGACGAACTCGATAAAATGATCGTAGTAAACACGATTCTCGAACTTCTTGTGGAGGAAGATGGGACCCAGGTAAAGTAGCCAAAAAGACCACGTATCCGCCGTGCACGCGGTGCGATCTTTGGCAACATCGGGGGCCTGGCACCAAATGCCGTAGGGATTGTAGGTCCACCCGCCGCAGTTGCAGCACCGATTGCGTCCCAAACGGTCGGCTGTAACTGGTATGACCCAGAACCTGTATCCAGGCCTTTGTAGCTGCCGGTCCACAGAAGAACGAGATTCTTGATGACGTTTTCGTAAATTAAATGCATGAAGTCGTAGGGAAAAGAGAGCGGGAAAAACAGGGAGGAAAGATTTGACAAAATAGGGATGCCCTTGACTCCGTATTCTTTGGCAAGACGCTCCTCGGCAGCAACGGATGGTGCAAACTGCACCTCTCGAGCTTGCACCATGATCTCATCATGTGTACGTAGAGGCAGCTTCAGAGGATCATACTTCTTAACGAGGTTGGAATTGGCCACATCAGGGTGGCGAGAACGATCAAGAGGCACATAATGAGTCGTTCCTCCTGCACCGCCCGGGACTCGTAGGCCGGTGATCTTGCACAGGCGGCAGGGCGAGACGCCATTGTGGCCTTTCATCCGCATGACCATGGAGATCGCAGGGATATCACCGAAGACAGTGGTGAGATATGCGCGAAGTGCGAATTTCTCTGATGCGGTGACATCAAAGGCGCTGACCCCAAGCTCCAGCTTAAGCAACTCCTCGACAAGAGGCCATAGAAATGAATCCGCATCCTTTGGCTTTTTCGGGCCCGGGATGACGCCCACGCACAGAATATGCTTCAGGTGGAAACGGATGTCGGGAGGAAGGTTATAGAGGAATAAGATCAGGGGCCAACAGGTCTTCTTGCGGCGTTTGAAAGGGGCAAAGCCGTCGGTCGAAAATCCCAGCGCTATGTCACGAAGATCTGAGAAAAATTTGTATGGCATCTGCTCGCCGTTGACGGTGACGAACCGCTCGCGGAGAGTGCGGTAATTTGTGCCATCGAAGATGTCCCTCATTTTTTCATCTCGCTTCTGCTCGTATTCGGCGCGGTATGACAACTGCTTGACGACCTCGGCATTTTTGAAGTAGGATACAAGCCGAGGAATCAGAGGGACGTAAGTGAATGTTTTCCGAGGCCGGCCGTCCGACTTGAAGCGTGGTTCCGCGCAATATGGGCATATAGTTTCCTTCGCATGTGGACCAACGTAACAGCAGCATGAATTCGGACAGCAGTCGTACGGAACGGGCTGAAATTCTGCGAGAAAGCGAATTCGCGCCTTGGTCACTTTCAGAGTCTCCATCTCTGCTGTGGGAAATGCATAGGCGAGTTTCTCGAAGGTGGCATTCGTGAGATGGTCATCGGTTTTCAAAGCGAAGGCGCGTAAAATCGCCAAGTCGTCTTCAGAGAGCTCCTCAGCTAACAATTAATTGTCAATCACAGGCGATCGGAGGGGCTCAGCGATAAACTCACCGAATTCTGCAAGCTCGCGTTCCATTTCTTCGTCAAGGATATCGCCCGCCGGCAGCGGGCAAAGTGAAACTGACGCCACTGCCGCCCTTTGACGCCCTTTGCCGCGGGGGGCGTCAGTGGGGCGGCAATGACATAAATTATTTGGTGTGGGTTTGCCTTTAGGAGCTTTCCGTGTCTTCTAATGAACTCCTTACACTCCTTACTATGTATTTGAGCAATGAAAATCCCCCACATGAGCTTAGTTTCGCCGAAATATATCTTGTGGGGGCGTCAGTTGGCGGCACATTGGGGCGTCAAGGGGCGGCAATGTGGCGTCAAAGGGCGGCGGTGGGGGCGGCACAGGGCGTCAAGAGGGCGTCACCGGGGGCGTCACGTTTGAGGGCGGGGGGCGGCAGTCCAAATGTGGGGGGCGGCAGTGGGGGGCGTCAGTTCACATGTGACAGGGCGTCAATGTGACATGTTGGCGTCAAGTCGGCGTCACTAAGGGCGTCACTCACGAGGGATGGTTTATGACTAAAATGCTATGTTGCTTGACAAAGGTTATGCCACTGGGTCAGATAATTATTCATCCTTGTTGCTTTAAAACTAGCCAAAAAAAATAACACCAATAAATCGGTCTCACCTATACCGCCCACCAATACAGTTGGATGGAACAGCCACATCATTCGATATCTCTGGATGCTTGGACGCCCTCGAACGGGTATGTGTTTCTTGCCATAGTCGCGCACTATGTAACCAATGACGGAAGACTCGGTAAATACTTCACATTATTTTTGTCTGCCCTGCATCAAAGGCTCGCGCTCTTGTTAGCTAGAGAAGCCGAAGAAGAATGAGCGGGCCACTGCCTATCAGGAGTCTGTTACTGTCGCGCCAAAATTGCGAAGATATTGACGAGTCGGAAGAGGCCATTGCCGTGGACGAGGACGAGGACTCTACGCCGATGCCTCTCGGAATCAAGGCGTCTATACGCAAGGTTGGCAGTTACGTTGAAAGTTTATTTATAAAATATTTCTGACACATTTCTGGAGCTTCGGAAGGTGATTCGCGCCGTTCGATCGAGTCCTCAGCACCGCCAGCAGTGGTGCAGCATCCTGTTGCCGCAAAATGTTCTTGTGTGGGTCCACATGCTCATACTCGACGTCAAGACCCACTGGCCATCCACGCACCAAATGATGAGTACGGTACTGGACTTGGAATTTTACGAGCATTGCTGACAATTTGCGGTTACGGTTAGGGCCGGTTGGGCGACCATAATGACCGTAATTCTTACGGCCGTAGCCGTATACGGTACGATTGGGATCCCTACTGAAATCTACACCAATCCAAATGTTTGACTAAAATTTAGGGGGCGGCACTGAGGGCGGCACTCCATGCGTGACGTGACAGAATTGACGCCCCCCAAAACCAGTGGGGGCGTCAGTCGGGGCGTCACTTGGCGTCACTTGGCGTCACTGGCGTCACTTTCACCGAGCCCGCCGGCAGCCCATACAGCCATTCATATTCGTCATAATCCTGGTCCTCATCTCCCCAGAAGTCATTCTCGCCTTCGGGACCCGCTCGGTCTGGCTCTGACTCCAAGTCAGCGTCCATATACATATCATCATCCTCGTCGTCCACGACCTCGATGGTGACTTGGTGCTGCTGGGACCAGACCTCACGCGCTTGGGCTGTCGCCCCCTCCAGGTGAGCGGCACCTCGGGGCTCACCTGCGTCTGTGCTCGCAGACCCTGGATCCAAAGCCACGGCATCGTCGAGGATGGCGCCCGGGTCGAAATTATCCTCAGGCATCCTGGCCACGGATTCCCTGCCCTCACCGCTGCCCTCCGCATGGAATTGAGGCAGCATGTCGACGTCATCATCCGCGGCATCCTGGTCCACGTCCATTGCTCCTGGAATTTGTGTGGGCACGGCTTTCTTCTGGCGGTGCAACTTCCGTGGGGACACACTGTGCATGCGAGCGCGCCGGCGTTCAGGACTCAATCCGAGGACAGAGAGTCTACGCGATGCGTTGTATGCTTTCACCAAGGGCGGAGCATTTCCCCCTAAATGATTGCGCTCGGTCTGAGCGACGACACGGTGCCCGCAACCGCAGGCGCATATTCTCTTCTTTCCGGGCTTCTTGGGCTTGTCTCCAGCCATGGACGTCTGCAGCGGCCCAATGAATTTATATTGTCGCGTGAGATCCTGATAGATAACGCACCAGAGTTTCCCGAAGAAAGCCAGTATTTGAGGGCCTACACGAGGTAGACAAGGATTTACACTCAAGCTTTTGCAGCAGCCGGTAAAATTTTGGCACAGGAGAAAAAAATCGTTGACGGAGGCGGGTTGCTGCGGGTGCGCGCTGCCGGCGGGGATGTCTGTGCGCAATCAGGTGATATATTTTTGCATGAGTCAACAAAATCTGAGACGTATAAACAGATCAATCCGAACGTGCGCATCTTTTCACCCCCCACCATCTGCTCTCAAAGTCTCCCCCCAGCCAGGCTTCACCTACCTTTTCGTTCCAATGCCCACAGAGAACACGACGGCTCAGGTGACTGCCCGCGGGTCCAACAACCAACGCAGCAAAGCGAGCGGTGGCCGTCCCAAGGGAAAGAAGACGACGGCAGCCGATGCAGCTGCCCAAGCTGAATTGGACATTCTTCGCGGCAAGTCATCAGTCCCTACCAGGTTTTGGGGCACTATTGACGTGCTTGACGCGTAGCTGAACTGGCGGCCGCCAACAAGAAGATCGCTGAGCATGCCGCTCGTGGTGCTGCTCCAGGAGGCAATGACGAAGACGAAGTCCAGCGCCTCGAGCGTCCCAAAGGTGAAGCCGGGGACAAGAAGAATGGCTTCAACCTGCGCGTGGCAATGGGGCTCGAGGACGACGCCGAGCTGTATGAGGCGATTGTAGTGAGTACCAGAACAAGTGTCTTCCCACAAGCAGTAACCGATGCCGGCTATCATTAGCGCGCCGTTAACAGCAACGTCGCCCGAGCGAACTTGGACTACACGGTGGATTTTAGGCGCCAGGATGCTGCGAAATTGGCGGCAGTTTACAAGCTGGTAATGGGTCCCATCGATATCTTGATACCGTGCTCATATGAGCTTCCAGACCCGCAAGGACTTCCCTTACCTTACGCGGAGCCGCTTCCCTCTTGACTGGGCCACAGCAGAGATCACCAAGCAGTACATGCGTAACAAGCGCAGATATGCAGTCAAGCGCGGATTCATTCCTAATCGGGAAACTCGTAGTAAACGCCGACGGGAAGAAGACACCGCCGAGGGAAGCAACAAGCGTCGTCGCACCACTGGCCCCATCGTCCACATCGACGACCAAGAGGAGGACGAGGAGGAGGAGGACGCTTAGAGCGTCGACGTCGACGTGGCCGGTGACAAAGAGTAAGTTCTCCCACACAATGATCACACGTCAAGACTGACGGCACTTCAGTTCACGGCACGATAGCTAGATGTAGTTTCTTTCTTCCGTTCTTTCTGATTTGCAATGTGTATGCCGCCTGCCGCGGGGGCATAGCTAAATATATATGATGATTTTCCTCTCTTGAATGGGTGATCTGGTACCGTTCTGGGCGAGTGATCTTACATAGTCTAGCGGGTGATTACTCCCAGTTCCCGTATGGTTTTAGGACACCGCTTCATGGATGATTTTCCTCTGGTATGGGCAGGCAAGAGTACCCAGGTTCCCGGGTTAATTTCATCCGGCCAAATGCAGTACGAGCGCGCAAAAGAAACTAGGTGAATGGTTGATGTTCACCCGACAAAACACCCCAGATATCGGGTTTCAGTTACCCGTTGGGAAGAAACCCAGTGAATGGTTTATTCAAACCCAGCCAATTTGGCGGTTTTTACCGGGTGAAATGCAAAAAAAAAATTGATGAGCTTCACCCGTATCTAACCCGTATCTAACCCGGTATTTTTAACCGGTACATGGGTGATTTTGCTGGTGACTGGGTTACAATTCTCTGCCAAACGGGGAAATGTCATCCATGTTATGGGTTAATTAACTAGCAAAAGTAACCCGATCTGGGTCTTACAGTGTGCAGGACAAAGCCCTTATGCATGACACTGTCGAGCACGCGCGCGCCTGGGGTGCAGAGCGGCGGCGGGAGTATGAGGGCTGGACCAGTGGCAGGGGCAGGGCGTTTGTCAGACTTATCCGACGGGCTTGGCTAAACGGCTTGGCCCGCTAAGCGGAGTTTGAATTTGGCTGTGCGGGCTTTGATGGCTTGGGCTTGCGGCGGGCTTGACTTGTGCTCTCTTACACTCAACATTTACACTGTAAGTACTTCATCTATATATGTTCCCTGTGCTCTCCACGCCGTTTCCCTTCACCGCCACCGTCCTTATATCACTCCACTCTCCCGCGCTATCTATTTTGCGGGCGAAAAGACGACATTGTGGGCATCCATCATTACACGACATACCAGCACACAGTCCGCAAGTATTTACCTTTATTTCAGTGGAGATATAAATGTATTCTGATCAAAACCATGTCCCAATCACTGATCAGTGCAGTGTAACTCGGAGCATATTCTATTTACTGTGAACTAACCAATTCTCCCTAACGACGGCGCCGTGCACTCGAGGCGGACTTTTTACCTGTGATCTTCCCACCACTTTTCTGCTCCTTCTTCCTCCCAGCCTTGGCGCGTTTTGTCGGCCTCTTGTCGTCAATGCTACCCTCCCCCTTGCGCTTCAACGCATCCTGAACAACCACCGGTATGGCGGCACTCGGTGGAGAATACGAGGGGTGGTCACGCCGAAATATCGGGGGTCACAATTCTTCGTCGAAGATTGTGTGACTGCGGTTGAAAGCCAACATTTGTTGGACTAAGTCCGCCGACTTCGTGCTAACAGAAGGGATGGCGCTGAACATCGCATTCAGGGCCTCATTCCCGTCCGGTGGGCACGCCACAATGCTGCCGTCCACAAGGTCCTCGAGCAGGTCACCATTTAGATTCAATGGTTCCCCCAGTTCGTTCTGGATCGCCAAGAACTGCAGAAGAACTGAACCCACACCCATTACCCTGGTGTTGCATTCTTCTTCCACAAGGTCGGAAAGTACACTGTGCGTCATTAAACTGATCAAGGAAGTGGACAGGACAGTCTCAAGTTCTGGGGTGGGAACCAGACGGAGTGTTCGCATCCATTCACCGGCCTCCCGGTTACGCAGGTGCTTCTTTTTTTGTGAGAAATATCTGTTAAAGCTCTTGATAACCGGGTACTGAGTGCTCCAGCCGGCCAGGATTTCTGAAATCTGAGAGAGGGCCGCATCAAAGATGGATGAGAGAGTTGGGTTTATGTGACCAGCATCGGGTTTCATATAGAATGGCAATCGAATATTGCCGATCTGAAATTGGTACCTTTAGAACAGTTCTGTGGAGTTTGTGAAGAAAAACAGACCTGATCTGTGGTTAGCTGCACTTCTTCGAGTTCTTGGAGGAATTTGGGACTGCGGAAGACGGTACGAAGTATCAAGATAGGCAGATTCGAAAGGGCACTGTAATACACGGTCCCATCGTTGCACTCGAGCCAGTGAAATTCATACTCGTTGAACTGGCCTTTGCGTTTTTTGTGGTGTTGAACAAAGCGCGCTGGAAACCACAGAACGTCTGGGTCCTTCCAGTTCTTGCCGCCCTCAAGCAATGGTAACATTACTATCTGGTCAGGTTGGAAACTGAGACGGTAAGATCAGGGCCCAGGGACAGATTGAAGAAACTTACAATTCAGCTGCTATTTCTTCATGGCAGCCTCTGCAGATGAAACGTTCTTTGCGAGCGTTCCAGTTGACCCCCGGATAGCATTTGAAATGCGACCAAAATTTGCACTTTTCGCACTGAACTTCGTCCGGGTCATCGTCTCCCTCGGGAATGTTTGCTCCACAAGGCTGGCAGAAAATGGGGCATGGTGTGGTCGAATCCGTGTCTGCATGGCTGATGTCTCCAACCGCATTCGGGCCGTCATTGGGTGGAGGTTGTGCAGAGCTTTGCTCAGGAGTAAAGAATTGGTCGGGGCTTCCCAGAGGAGATGAGCAGGAGTTAATTCTGGGTGGTGAGGTAAGGGAATCTATAATCATCTGGTCCACCTCGTCATCGGTGTCTGTTATGGGGATACTCTCGGTTGACGGGCCTGGTATTTTCGCCAAATCATCTTGTATCTCAGCAACTGTCCGGGATGTGATCTGCAGGACGCATTAACAAGGGAATTACTGTTTTAATGGGATGAATACACACCGAGGCTTTCGAGGTTCGCAAATATAACACAAAGGATGTTTCCGGATCGTGGTCCTCCAAGAGATGAATGGGACCAAGTTCAGTTAGCAACCCAGCACGCCTACAATCGTCATAGATAAATGTATTATCCTTGACTCGGGTCTTTGTTATATAGTGGCCAATTGAACCTGATTTTGTGGCACCCTTGTAGATAACCCTGGCGATCAGGATGTACTTGACGTCGTTCCCCAGGTTCAGCGTAAGGGGGCAGTGTACGTCTGGCACCGTAGGGTTAAAGACTATCCCACGCCCGCGTACAATTGGGTCAATGCGGAGGATTAGAGGCCATTCGGTCGCAATGGAGGTCACGGGTGCTTCTGATGCATCACACGCAGGGTGAGAACAAGGAATCGGAGCCTGGAGATGCAGGGGTGGGTATGATACTCTTGTAGTTCCGTGGCGTTCGCGGGGAATACAGTGCAACAGGTATTCTTCGAGTGGGGGTTGGTGAGAACCGTCGCGGATATGCCCGCCCGCCACGAAAAAATCGCCGTGATGCATTCCATTTTCGACGCTGATATAGGCTGCAATCTTGGATGTTGAATGGTTCAATGGGCAGGAGTGATGGATGGTATGAGATATGCCGAAATACTTTTCTATGCTTCTTGTAGTCTCCGTCTAGACAAGCATTAATTTCAAACAAATATAAGATGTTGTGTGAGCTTACGGTAAACATTTGATTCACCCACGTACGAGCGCAACCCGCCATCCCAGCAGCGAATTGGCCTCCATCCCACTTGGTTTCAATCAAGCGTTTGACATTCAACTGGCCAGCTTGTAGTGCATAGTTCAACTTTGTCGCTGAAGGTTTCGTCACGGTTGATTTAGGCCCAATGATTGCTCCACTAAGTAGTCCCCGGAGCCACATATGCTCCAACACATCGCGAAGACCAGTATTTGGAGCCTCAGCGCGGATGCGTCGCAGGAATGCACTTCGGACCGCATCCCCCATAGCAATAAACGCACGGAAATAGGCCTCCATGGGTGCATCAATGAAACAAGAGTTATTGTCCCAGACATACGACTGCCGCATCAACTCAGTCGGCGGGGTGGGATTCGGAGATGGTGGGGGAGGAGCAGTGGAGGAGGCAGGCACTGAGTTGCAGGCGTCCCATCTTTCCGTATCGGTAAGGGTGGAATTCCGTGGGGCAGGGTGAAAGTGACGCTTTGACGTTGCACTGACGTTTGACTGACGTTGTGACGTTTGCCGATTGACGAAGATCGGCGGTTGATTGACGCATATTGTCACACTGCCGCAGTGTCACGTTCTAGTCATAATATGGGATTCCGTGTTCATTGACGCACACTGACGCACGCCCTCCGGAATCATTTAGATATGTATACATTTCGCAGCAAACAGCCCTGATAGTGCTCCAAGATGTCTCCAGTGCCGCAGAACATGAGCACTGTGAAGTTCAACAATCCCTCCATTCGCCTCAGGCTCCGAGTCCGTCTCACACAAAATGGCTATTGCTTTTTATATTTAATATATTTTACACTTCCAATATCAACGGGCATCACGGGTATATGCTGTACTTTACTTCAGGATCTAACACAGACACTGCATTGCAAAATGGTCCGGAACTTGACTGTAAACTTTCACAACTCATTTCTGCAATGTAATGACCGTCCATAGCCGGCAATTTTGGCATCTGATTCCGAGCTGAACAGATCCAGCTTCAATATCTGAGCCCAGTTGAATGTTGAGTCTGTGAATGCGAGTGAGAGGTCACTTAGAGCACCCGAAACACAGGTTGGCAAGCTGATCAAACCGTGGTTAAATTCACTCTTTTGCCGTGGAGCAGACGCTACATCGGATTGTTGTACTGAAAATAAGGTATCGTGGAGCAGGTTGTCTCTTCATTCAACCTCCCCGTGTCCTGCAAAGTGTTTGGAACTGAGGGAGATTTTGAGACTCACTTCTCTCACCCTACAGGTGATATGGTAGGACTCAATAAATATAAGTGCCATTGGTGTAGGCGCCAGTCAGGTGCAGTACTGACGCAAGATACAGAGCAACGCAGCAGTGACGCTGGCCATTCCATGCATTGCTGGGGAATGAATTTGGCTGGTGGTTGAGTTTCTGAAATGATAAGCATTCAAATGTGTGTTGAACCGAGTACCTCAATTTGTGGAGCTCTGCCAATGTGCAGATTGAATTGTGGAAAGCCTTGTGTGGCTCCGCGTCGAGGTAGGATATTAGTATCCTCCCATGCATTGATAACAAATGGTACAAGAAATCCATACGCCAATCGACAGTTAAAACCTCAAATTGCATCTCTGGATGCATCGGTCAACGTCAATGTACCGCACGGTTGCTGTGCATTGATGCAAAGCGGCCCGCCTAGTGACGCAGATCAGCGCACACAGTCCTGCAGCCTTGCAAGCGCCACTGGAGAGCTTTTAGCCCTATCTCCATTCACGAGGGATATTTTGGAAGAGCTTGGGAGCCGGGTAATCTTGAAAGATAGACCTTCAGGCACGATTCAACCAATTCTAATAATACAGCGTCCGACTGGTTGAGTAGCGGCGTGAGCTGTCTAGTAACTTTGACATCACCCCTTATTCGTGTTGATGACTTCAAAGAAAAATGCGCGACAAAATCGTCCGCAAGTGGGTGAGGATGACTGCCGTGAAGTTCAACTATTGAAAGCTTAACAAGAGCGCAAGAGACGCGCAACTGGAGTGGCCAGACAATGCATCCTTAGAAAGGACAGTGCTGGCATGGACAGAGTGGTGCACTGGTGGCAGCGCCAAGAAAGTTGAAGTTGCATTGATGCAGGTGACGCTGTGTCACGGTGCAAGACCGGCGCAGATTGAGGCATACCAACAGTGAAATTGAGGCATTTTAGAGGCGTCACTCAACATTAGCGCAGCATTGCCAGGCACCGAGTGGCAGAGCACTGACACAGAGCAACGTGCCGTTGAGTTGTTGACGCTGGCCCGCATACACTTTGGTGAGGTATGGATTTTCTTCACAATCGGGCTCCTGGGATGAATAGCGTTCAATCTCGGTAAATCGAACCAGATTCAATACTATTCTTGGCACGCTGACAGGCTCGAGGTTGAATCATAGTAACTTTTTGGTGGCTGCCCGACAAAAATGGGGAAAAAATGGTAATTTTATGGCTTATCCGCTTGAGACACTATGTCCGACTATATGACTATTTCCTGAATATCTTGATCAGGGTGGACAAGACATGCCTTCGCTTCGCTCCGGCAACCGCGGCATGTTGGAAGGTAACCAATCGACATATAAAAATACCCAAGGATTTGAATACAACTATGTTTAAAGATCTAAGCCGTAAATCTAATCTGTCCCTCATGCGCAAACACTCATTTCCATTGGCCGGAACTGGGTCAGGCTACGGCACGATGGCTTATAGGGATTTGAGTGAATGCAGAGTAAATGGGAAAGAGGTACACATCATGCCATGAATAATAGCGAACGGGAAACGGGGTCAAGACTGACTGGAAAAACCATAGTTACAACAAAATAGGTAGCAGACGAAAGCGTCAAGAACTAAAACACTATCAATTTGCTGGTATTTTGGTACTGAGTGCAAATAAGTAATGTATCAAGTCTCGCTGACCTCGCCGATACGGCTTTGATGCGGCTATATAAACAGGTTAGCATCGATCTCGCAGAATGGGGATGAGGCATCGAGGACAGATTTTCTCTCACGAAGCGATACCCCCGTAAGGATGGCGGAGGTCCTCGAATGTGCCAAGAACACACTCGGATCTGGGTTAGAGTCGAGTAGAGGTTCGTCGGCGGCGTGGACAACTGCACGACGAAGATTTACTACAGATATGTTGGAATCAAACTCGATGTGTAACAGGATGAAGAGCCTACCAGGAGCGCGTCCTCGACGCTTGCGGTATGCACCGACGCAGGGCTTTCTGGGCGCTGGAGAGTTGAATGAGACGTGCAGGGCAATATCGGGTCTCGAAGGATGGGGTCAGCAGGGTAAGAAAATGGGACATTGATGAAGAACTCATCGTCCGGCAACAGTAACCACCAAAAATCCGATCACCAATCCTGTAACGTGCGATATAAACTCTTGGGTCGCAACCGCCCAGTCAAAAGAAATCTGAGTGACTTTTTAGAGGCGAAAGGAATGAGTAACAGCCCGGAGCGTACCACACACGCACTGGGCTTCCCCCGGGAGCGCGGATCGAAACCGAACAGAAAATTGACGTAAATCCGCGCACCGCCTACGCACCGGCAGCGATGTGAGCGAAAATGTCGTGGCGAGAGTAAACCTAATTGAAAAAATAGCAGTTGTAGATATTCAGAGACAAACATGAATGGGGTGTGAGACCGCTCATACCTAGAAAAGGGAAGACGCAAGAGCGTCAGACGGCTAGACAGTATGAGGATAAGCTTGAATGAATTTCCATCGGCCACGCAACTCGAGAAAAAGAATCAGAAATATTGAAAAGATTGGAACCTAACCTCGAGGAACCACCATCTTCGATGCCAACCGGGTGCAAGGACGCCGAGATCGCCAAGTACGACGCGGACCTGCCCGGCCGCGTATAGGTTTGGGATTTGAGTCGAACGCTAGTCTACCGAAAGTATGAGGCATATCCATTGTGTAAGTTTAACGATGGCAAGGCGGACAATGAAAATACATGTACCTGTTATTCTGATGAACAGGGACGGCTTGGCGGCTATTCTGATGCGCGATGGCCAAAAGAAAAAAAGAGGCTTAGCTTCTAGTCGGAATGAAAGAAACAAACAGGACAATAAGCTCCATTACTGAGGAGGAGATGGGTGGGGGGGAAGGAAGGGTGATGCAGGAGAGCCTACCTTATGAACGGGCATTGGGCGGTTGTTCGGTGAGCTTCAAAATGAGCCCCATAATTGATAATCTATGATGGCAGACATTGAATGAACCGGGAACGTTGCTTTATGAGGCGAGATGGAAGCATGACCGGTGTTGCGATTGAGTCTTGGGACGATGTCAGCTTGAACGTTGAAGTCCCAGAGCTGGGGAGTACGAAGACAATGAGGCAAGAAATGAACGATGAGCAGCTGTTTTGATGATTGATTTGGACGATGAGGCACAGCGACCTTGATCGGGATGACAGAGTACCATCTTGCCACGAGTCTGGATGGTTGGATTTGACTCGGTGTTGCACGCCTTCCAGGAGGGCGAGTATGGCCAATAGGAGGCAGCTGAAAGTGAGATGACGGTGGGGGAAAGAACAAAGCAGTGCGAATTACAGACGTCGTTTCTTTTGAGTGGGCCTTGAGCGCGCGATCAAACGGCATGTGGTTCATTTAAATTTGGGAAGACGCGTCATACCACAGCCTAAATTTAAATTCAAAGCCTCGAGGCCGCTTTGCTCGGTTGCGAAGTTGAAGTTGAAAGTCAACTGGGAATGAGAAAGCCGGCAGGAAAAAAATACAATGAAAGCAACACGCCATGCAGTTCGGCATGCACTTCAGACAGAGCTTGTTACTGGTTCTGCTAGGACAACGGAAGGGCGGAATAAAATAAAAAATGAATCTGATACCAATCTGATACGAATCTGAGAATTTCGGGAATTCGCGAGCGCCCAGTGGCGTGCGAAGAACAAATATGTACATCGTGATACGAGGCATCTGCTTAATATACGAGGTATGTGGCGCAGTTTCGGTGGTCGCTGGGCGTTATTAAAGTCTCATCAGGGTTGTTCACAACATTAATCTCCAATTTTATATCTAGATCCGTCGGTCAACGTCAAAGTATAATTGACGCAGGGTGGCTGTGCACTGACGCAGGGTGGCGTACGGACTGACGTTTGGCGGCGTACACAATTCTGAAGCTTTGAAATCGCTGCTAGTGCACTTCTTAGCTTATATACATACACGAGAAACGAATTGGAAGAGTTTGAGAGCTGGAAGTCTTGGAACTAGACTTCAGGATAAATTCAACCAATCTCAAGATTCTCAACAATACAACACAACATTCGACGATGCAGCGGCGGCGTAAATTGCTGTGACATAGGTCGAATGTCTCTGTGAAGTTTGAGGACAATGTGTTCAAAAAATGCTACCAGGCAGCGCGAGCATTAGTGTGAAGCTCGACGTCCAAAGCTTAGCATGAGACATGGAGTGCGAGACAGGGGCGGTCAAAGTGGTGCCAGAGATTGAATAATCCTGAATATAGGCCAAGAAAGAGCCATGGGTGGTGCCAAGAACAGTAGTGCTGGAGAGCGCAGCATTGAGTGACACAGCACCGGCGCAGAGGCTACGTTGGCAACACAGAGAAAGTTAAAGTTAAAGACTAAGCTGAAGTTGACGTTGAGGTGACGCAGACCGGTCACACCGACGTTGCGTCGCGGCGCAGAACTGGCGCAGATTGACGCAGATTGACGCAAAAAAAAAGGCGCAACTGACGCTGTGAGGTGCACAATTGACGTTGCAAGGCGCTGGATTGACGTTGAAAATCGGCGCAGTGACGTTTGTGACGCTGTCACATTGACGTTTACTGACGTTGATTGACGTTGCATGGAATCTAGTCAAAGGGTTTCGGCGACCTCAACGATGACTATCTGTACGTTTTCTTGCTGTAAATGATGTACTGAGGACCCTACAAGATGCCCCCGGAATATCAGGCCTCAGGGACGGCGGTAAATGTAAGTTCAGACATTGACGCAAATTCAACTGACGTCAACTGACGTTGCATGCGTCAAACGTCAATGCTGCGTCAAAATCTCCTTCCCCAATTCCGTGCAGTAAAATCACCTTCAATTTTCTCGATAGCGGCCAGACGTTCCCGCGTGTCTGGTGCACGGCCATCGTTTTCATGCCACGTAATGCGGGATTTTGGTTGCGCTTTTATACCCTGAAACCGGGCGTCGACGTGACCGGCTGTACCAGTTGAGTGGGATTGAAACAATTTGAGCACAATGTCGCAACGAGAGTAAAACACGGACCTGTTATTGCGGCATATAACATCTCTGTCTCCCGTTGGAATCGATACAGACGCCGAATTCCCTCAAAGAGGTCGAATTTGAAGCCCACACCCCGATATAGAAGCCAGTGGCTGGATTCGCTTGCGTTTGTGGAATTGGGAAGTTTGGCCCGCAATTCGGCAGGCATTTTCTGCATCGTTGGAAAGATCATGCTGCCGTTGCCAGGAAGAATCCACCACGCCAACCACGGCCGCACCTCAGGGAATTCAGTCCGAATCTGCGCTACAGCTTGAAGAAAGTCCGCAGCTGTGGTCTGCTCGGATTCCAGCACACTAATGAGACCCTCAAAGCGATATAGGTGCTTCTTGCCAACAACCTGCTTGATTTTGTGCAGCGAGCGCTTCCAGTGAACAATGCATCCCTTGATTAAAGCCTCTGCTCGAGCCCTCAATGCTGATGCCTCTGCAGAGCGGCTCTCGGCACCGAGAGTACTCCAGCCAGGAATCCTGGAGCACATGAATTCAACGAAAGCTGAGATGAATCCATTGCGTTGGGCTGTTGAAAAATCAAGAACCTAGGCCGAACAAATTAAGCGAGACTGTAAACACAAAGAAAAGGAAGCATGAAAGAAAAATTATACGCACTGCACTGTAGAGCCGCTCGTCAAAGGCATATCCCAGGCCTCGCGTACAAAGTTCGGCTATCACGTAGACGAGCTGATCAAAGTGAGACTTATGATGCCTCTCATCGAATTTACCGATCCAGGTGAAAAGCACGGCAGCCCAGCGCATCATGATTTGGGAGAACACCAGGGATGTCAAAAGAATGCCCTCCTTGAAAAAATCATGGCAGCCATCAGTAACGAGCGCATGGCGCCCACTTTCCGCTTCAAGATTTTCTTCGTGCCAAGAACGAATCTGGTCCCGAAGAAGAACTTCGCGCATGAATGGTGTCTGCATTACGATGAACCGGCCGTCCATTAGTTCGGATTTGACGATCCACGGTGTCGCGAATGATTCCTGCAGTTTTGAAAGATTGTCAAGCAATTGGAAGCCACTGTTTCGGGTCGCAACAGGCAGAACAATTCCCTGCCGCACTTTGCTATTCTCGACCTCAGTACGGGCCTTCCGTGCGCCGAGAAGCATCGGGTTTATGTCGCCCAATGCGACCTGCGTAGGGCCTGCACCTGCACGTAGTTGTTGAGCAGTCAACGAAGGATTTTCCCGGACTTGTTGATCAAGCGCTGCACGGTCGGCGGCCGGTAAAACCTTTGTGGGCGGCCGAGCGTGTTCGTGGCGTCCATGGTGTTGTCGTACAGAATTTTCGACACCGTGGTCGTCCTTGTACATGTAATATGTCAAGGAGGCGTCGCACGAAACATATGTTAAGGCTGAATGACAGATGTGGCAAGTTTCCGAGCGCTGTTTGTCCCGGGGCGCCTTGTCCTTCTTCGGACGGAAGAAGCGTATAGGGGTGTCATCGTCGGAGATGCAAGCACAGTGAAAGACGCCAAGGCAGAGTCGCTTATCGACTCTGAAAGCACCAGAAGGAAGACCTTGTTTACGAACACCCGAAGAGCGCCACACCCAGCCTTGGTCATCCCAGCCAAATGGCTCCTGACCTGTTGTGCACTCCAGTTTTACGTTGCCATCGGGCCATTGATACGAAAGAGACTCCTGTTTCAAGCCATTTTCACAAGCCGTTCTGCGCAGGCCCAAGCCGTTTAGCCAAGCCCTGCCAAGCCCAAGCCCAATAGCAGCAGTTCAACGGTGCTTTAATCGCACGTTCATTTATTCTACACTTACCGTGACTAATTGGCGACGTCGTCAAGGGGGAATAGAGGCGGTGAGCTCTTAGAAATGTTTGACATAAGACCTGGAAAAGGGCTGGCCATAATTGTGGCAAGCCGCACACAAGCCCGTTGGCCTGGCAAAACGGTTTGTGGCACGTGACACAAGCCGTTCTGCTCAAGTCCAAGCCCGAGCGTATTATTAACTCAAAATGGTGCCAAATAAATTGCAGAGCACGTAGAAGCCTCTAATAGACATCATAGACATCTTTGGAACCCATGAGTGCGATGGATGTACTTGAGTTTCGTTTTTGGACTGTCGACGGCAATGGCTGAGTCCCACCTACAATTCCCTTGCATAAATGTGGAGCTGGAAACATCCAATTTTCTTTGATAGCAGGTGTCTTGATGCCGGCCAGTAATGAATGGATCATTGCCTGGCACTCAGATATGTGTATGGCCTGTTAGGTGTCCAATCTTGAGTCAGGTAAGTCAGTGTTGTGTCCTGGAGAATGATTCACGGTCAGGGGCTGGGTGAAATTGCCGCGACTGCCGCGGCGCTGCCGCGCACTGACGCGGCAGTGGCTGTGTTTTGCCGCGGCAGCGCCGCGCCGCCCATATTTCATTACAAGGGCCATTCCTGAGCTCAAATCTAGTGAGTTCAACATTTAATATACCAATACCTTGTTTTGACCATAAACACCTTGCCTTAAACCCGGAAATATACACCTCATTGTTTAAATGAAGTGTTCACTACATCGTGGATATCTGACCAATTTTACAGCCAAAACAGGGCTGAAGCGCACCCAAACATCTTGTATTCGAAGCCATATTGCTATTTCCAGGTGGTAAAAGAGCGATACATAGGTAAAAAAATGAACCGCGGCAGACATATACGGCGGTGGCTGTGTTTTGCCGCGCCGTCTATATTTCATCATACTGGTCTTCTCTGACTTCTAATCATGCCGCAACAGCATTTATCAATAATAACACATAGTTTTCAACCGTAATTCCCCGTTGTAAACATCCAAATGTACCTCTTGAACCACGCCAATCTTTATGCTCGATGTTTCCTCGTTCTCTGATGAATTTCTGCTCCAAACACGACAGCAATTGACCATATGATCTTTTATTTAAGGTTAAATTGCTATTCATAAGTTAGTGAACAGGAAGGAAGTGTTACTGGGTGAAGTTGCAGCGCCCCTCTGCGGCGGTGGCTGTGTTTTGCCGCGGCAGTGCCGCGCCATGTATATTTTCTTCCACACGCTTTGTGGGACTCCAAAGCGAGGTGGGAGGATGTTTCTCTATGTTGATACATTACTTAGACCTTAAATTCCCACCTAACCTTCGAAACATAGCACCTGAACTATCCCAATTTTGTAGTCACTCAATGTTGACTAGATCTCCACTATCCGACCAATCTCTGACCAGGAGAGGGTAGAAATTGGCTCATTAACTTCTTATTCCAGCTCTAACTATATTCAAAACTTGCAGAGCATTCAGGAGGTACACAAATGGGCAGGCATATTGAACTCTTGTAGCACAGTAACGGGGCGGTGGCTGTGTTTTGCCGCGCAGCACCGCTTCGTGAATATTTCATTACAGTGGTTTTCCCTGACCTCAAACTCAAGACGGCCAATTTTATCCAATGCCAATAAATAGGTTTGACCCTAAATACATCCCTCTAACCCTCCAAATATACCATCGGCACCACCCATTTTCCGTACCAACAACATGTACTAAGTACATGCCAGTGTTAACAAGATTCTGAATGTCTGCCTGATGGGTTTGTGAAACGGGGCAGAAATGTACACAATAAGTCTCATTTTATGTCTAATTTCTGACTACTACTTTGTGTGAGAGAGTGGCAGATAGGAAGGTTAAACTATTGTCGTATCTGCTGTTGTGGCTGTGTTTTGCCGCGCAGTGCCGCGCAGCCTATATTTCATTTCACAACCCTTGCCTGATCTCAATTCAAGTTTGAGCGATGTATAATAATACCAATACATTGTCTGGACCAAAAATCTCCGGTCTTTAACATTGAAATGTACTACTTGCAACGACCCCCAATTTTGCACTACTCTTGACTAAATCCCACTTTTCTGAACAGTTTCTGGCCCTAGAATCTCAAAGATTGACTCAATTACGTAGGATTCCATGTCAAATCATTATACATTAGTGTCCCAAAGCTCAAATTAACCACAAGAGAACGACCCAGGTGCTAACATGTGCTATGTACACAGGTTGCAGAGTAAGCCATTCTTTCAAGCACTGTGAGCTACATCTCTCATCCATTTTACCGTAATATGTGATGCATTTGTGGGCTTTATTTTTCATTTCCCAGTGTATCTGGGATGCTCTCCAACAACGAAGTAATTGGCACAGTACTGACGCGGCAGTGGCTATGTTTTGCCGCGCCAGCGCCGCGCGGCCTCTCATTCCTTCCACAGCCTCGAAACTACTCTACACGTGGTCTAATAGTGTGAATACATTGATTAGGTTGTGAAAATCTCTGTCTTGAACTTGGTCTGTCACATGTGAGTTTGAATTGGACTCCATTTTGTTGCTCAGCGAGTTTCTTAACAAGAACTTGTAGCAGGAACAGTAACGCACTGGTTTGCAAGGTAAAACATAAATTCACTGCCAATAAAGGTCAGAAAAACCTCGATCTGGAGCTCGTTGTAGCTCATTCACTAGTGACTGCCCTTGTTCAACCTTGGCTGCAGGTATTATCTGGGTCATATATTTTGGGCAAAGTTCCGCTTAACTGGTTGTATTTGAATTTATTTGCACATGTCTTCAACCTTGGCCAAGACCGATGTTATAAATGAATCTTGAACTCATTTCCACTGCTTCTTCACCTGAGAAGTATGATCCATTTAAGTCCCTTAGCATTTAATATAAGTGATATGAGAGTATATGAGTCTATGAAATGTTGCAACGCTGCCGTGCTGCAGCACACTTGGCATTTCGCGTAGTATTACTGGCGTGATGTGACTGTGTTTTGCCGCGGCAGTGCCGCCCCGCCTATAGCTGTGTCCACAGACCTTCCCGGCCCTCAACTTAAGTTTGAACGAGGTTTCACAGGTCTAATCCATTGTTCAGTTCGAAAAATACGCTTGGTAAGGTGTGTTTGGTACCACCTAAACCATCACGCATTTTTAGCCCGAAGTTCGACATAGATCGTGTTTTTCACACGAGTTTGTGGTCGAGGAATTGCACAGAGGCGTAATCTTTTCAAGTGAGAATATCGATTGAAGTAAATTACTGGTGCCTTGGCCTGGGAATGACCTTGTACGCGATTTTGATGTAATAAAACTCCTGGTTAATTATCTGTGTGACCGACTATCTTTCTCCACCTTTTGAATTAACCATACGGCCTGTGTGCTAAAAATCAATTTCTGAACGAGATGTATCTATAGTTTGCTGTCTTTACTTCGCTTGACAGTCTCCCGATGCAGATAAATAAACTCGGGCGGGGCTCTGCTCCTGAACCGGCTGGCCTACATTCTGCTCCTTGTGCCATGTCCCACTTGAATGTGCTTCACACAGGATATGTGAACTCAATTTAACTGTGCTGGTCGTACATTTTTGAGCCAACCACACCAAAAGTCGTGGCCTTTGGTGGTATAAGGCGTAGATGGGTATAAACACGGTGAAAGATTGCTGCTGAACTTTAGAGCCGCGATAAATCACACTGTAGACGACAAGCTCATTTTCAGTCTTTGATTATTCAACTTGCCCATTATAATTGTTGGTTGTATCTCGTTGACTCACAAGTGTAGTGCAGATGGACAAAATTTCGACTTCAACAAACTTACATCCAGCCTTAGAACATGTTCATCTACAATCCAGGGCTAAGTACTTCCAGGCACCTCCTTGACAATCTGATTATCAGTTTATGGTGACGGTATAGTGCCGCGGCGTTCACGGGCACTGATAGCGTACTGCGGGGAAATTAATGTCCATTGACGGAAGCGGGAATGCACTGGGTCAATATCGAGTCAGTTGCACAAGAAACTGAGATGTTCGAGATAGAGAGCAGATTTTAAGAGGAGAGGCTGCAGTTGAGCCAGAATTTGAACTGCGAGAACTGAAACCTGATATTCCAGCTGATGCAGACTATTTGAGCTGAGCATATTCACTATGTTCATAAACTGCATTGTGCAGGAATACATAAATGGAAGCACATTTTCTGCGTGGTGGAGCATGATGTATGCATGGGGGGGATATAGGGGATTGTGGAAAAGAAAGCGGGGAAGTCCCACATGCCCTATTCAATTTACAGGACTAGTCATCCACCGCATTTGATGCATTGGACTATTGAGTGAAATGACTAGGGCTCTAGTCTAAACTTTCTCCATCATTATAGGCAATTAGGGTACATAGATTGCGGGGGAAAATGGGAGTGCAGAGTGTAGGTGCAGTGCCGCGGCACCTAGGAACGGCTATTGCACTGCGCTGCAAGTACATAACACACCTACTCATTTCCAGCTGCAGATCTGTTTGAATTAACCTGTCAGATTTCTGACCTGGTGACCATCACCGGAAAAGGATTTAGCTAAACTGAACTGGTTTAACTTCAAGTTCAATGCCTATCAGTGACTTTGGGGGTCAATACATGGATTCAGATGTTGTAGAGAATGCTCTGCACATTGAAAAGTAACATATGGGCGTTAACACCTCATTAGACACTGAGGACGCTGCCGCGCACTCCCACAACGCTGCGGGGATATGACGCGGCACTGCCGCGCACTGACGCGGTATTGCCGCGCATTGCCGCGCACTGCCGCGGTGTTGACGCGGCAGTGACGCGCACCTGCCGCAATGGTGCAGTACAGACTTGCATCGTCAATGTCAGTTTAAAGTGGTTAATATTAATTCCCTGACTGTCGTTTCACTTCTGGGACATATTTGAATGCAAGAGGGCAAGAAATATATTAGTTCAACTTGAATTCCAGCACATTTTTGACTCATACTGCCTCGTTTTTGGTTAAATTCACCCAACACATGTCTTCAGTAGTTTTTGCCAATGCCCTCAAGCCTGAGCGAACCGAATAGAGCTCCAAAAATACCCCGAGTGGTATCCGAAATTATGCATAAGGATGTATAAGGATGCCGCGGCAGTGCGCGGCAGGCGCGGCAATTTCCCCTGGCCCCACGGTCAGGCAAGATGTAAGTCTCATTATTCTGGTACATTCCTTTTTTTTTTTTGACGGTCATCCACATGGTTGTGTGGGACCAACAGTTCAAGGGATGTTGAACCGGCCACCACCACAAGCGCGGGATTCCATCTGGCCGCCATTGCTGACTCAGAACCGTTACATGCGCTGCTTGAATGAACTCCATTCGGTCCCAGGCCTAGCACAGCTCGGTGAGTTTTGACTTTGTCAACCTGCAAAAAACTTGCACGTTGGTATATCACAGATAATTTGAGTCAAACAGATACAGCAAATTGAATTACGAAGGACCTTCCGGTAACGAATGATGCATAAGTACCGTGAGAGCTTACTGCACGTGGCAAGCCCGCACATTTGAAGTGAATTGACTAGGTTGGGCTGGGTCGTCCCTCGTGAGGACAGTGAATTGTCGCATCAGCAACCAACAAGTGTGAAAAAAATACCAAGCCCATGGAGTAGAGTACTTATGAGTGTATCGGGGCGGTAGAATTGACTATAAATTCCGTGGAACGCGAGGAATATATACAAGCCCGTTCATTTTTTTGGCTGGAGTTAAGCGAGCAAACGGGCTTGCCAAGCCATCAAACGGGCTTGCTAGCCGATCTGCCGGGCTTGGGCTTGGCGCTACACCCAAATCCAAGCCCAAGCCCGAAAAAGCCCGTTTGCGCGGGCGCAAGCCCGTTTTGCAAGCCGAAAAGTTAACTCTCGGGCGTTTGTAGACGTGAACGCGTGTGCGATGCGCTGGGGCGAAGATGAGCAGCAGTATTGGGCCAGGTGAGGTGAAAACGCACCTGCAGGGCGATGACATGGGCCCACTCCGCCCCGCTGACACCCGCAACGCTACCGCCGCGCCTGAGGTAGTAGCGATGGCTGCTCTCGAACATGCGAGCGACGTCAGAATCGAAGGGGCGTGGGGAGGTATAGAAGGAAACGTGCGCACTTGGGGATGTGGGGGATGGCACACGGAGACTGCAGCCTACGCAGCGCTGGGGGGTATGGTAAAAATGGCGCGGCACTGCCGCGCACTGCCGCGACTGACATGGCACTGACGCGGCGGTGGCTGTGTCATTGACGCGGCATTGCCGCGCAGCCCATAACTTTTCAACAAACCCTCCCCAGCACCTAAATCGAGTTGTCGCAAGGTTTCCACTATCCAATACATCGTTTTGACCCAGAAAAGCCCAACCTAAAATTTTGTTAGTCATCGGTAGGAACAGCTATTTCATGAATCACTCTTGGTCTGTATTTGATGTAGTACACGGATCATCATTTAATTCCAGCCATAGGTAACTCGTAGCGTGTATAGAACTGTTAATATGTCCAATGGATGCTGCTGTAAGGTGGACTTGAACAATTGGGTTTCACATAATCAACTTCCAGAGTCCGAGGAACCCCACCGAAGCCACAATGAACTGAATTCAACGAAGTATTTTGGAATGGCTCCTGAAAACAAGCCCTGACTTCTTTTATGACCATCGTTTGTGGGTAAGACTCGACCTATTGAATCATCCCATGAATTGCAATGTAATTTGGGTCAACCAATTGGCTGACACTGACGTGTCTTGCCGGGGCATACGGTGAATATTTTAGCCACCACTTTGTAGGACGACCATTTCAACCCTCAGGAGTTTGCACGACCCTGTGAAATAGAGACACAGTCAGAGAAGTTGAAGCTAGCCAAGCTGGAAAATTGAAATGCAAACACGGAAGCTCCACCTCGGTAGCTATTTCGTGGAATTTCAATCCAACCCAAAGGCATTGCTGCGACACTGCCGTGCACTGATCTGCACTATATCTCTGGAGGCGAGAGCAACGATATCCAACACAGGTAAGCAAGAAATTTCTAGTGCCGTTGCACCAATGCTCACACCAGAATTATTACATTCTCATATGCCGTGCGATTCACGGAAATGGCCACTACTCAGTATACTAAAAATTATCCAGGCAGTGTACGCGAGCCCAAACGCTGCAATCACCAGTGGTACACTCTGTTGCAGATGTATGAAAATGGAAGAATTCAACACAGTTGATCTTAACGTACCGGCAGCCTTAGAGGCACGACCTGGTTCAAGCCAAATAAAGTCAAGGTCAGCCTGAAACTGAAGGAGTTCCAACACAGAAAATCAGGCCTCGAACCATGTTTTTTTCAAGGAAGAGACCCCTTAATGCTAGAACCACGTTACAGTTCCTTTGTTTCAAGCTGGGCCTCACTTGAGGCTCAAGAAGTCCCGGAAAGCATTTCAAACCAGTGGTAGACTATTTCAACGATTGGGATCGGCGCGGCAGGTGCGGTATTCTCTTGGCCCCTAAACTGCGGGATTGCTTTACGAGTTTCATGGGAACTTCTGGGTGAATGGGCTGAAAATACTAACCTTGATTGTGTACGCTCATATATAAGGGTTTCTTGTCGTGAAAGGCTACAATATACAGCTACCACAATTTTTCCGGGAGTCCGTGGACAAGTTGAACCGTAAGAATTCAATTGAACACATTACGGCGGCGATACAGAAATAGAGACAAGGTTTGAAGGTAGTTGACATGTTCAGAAGAATCACATACATCGGAAGCCAATTTCACAGAAGAAATATGTTCCCAAACACGTCTTCTGGAGACATAGAGTATCCCAATCACCACAAGTATTGCAGTAGAATTCTATTCAACCAGCTAACATGTACTGCCAAGTTGAGACAGCTAGCTATCCAATTTTTCGTGGTTGTAACCACAGAAATGGAGAACATCCTACTCTTTATAAAATTGAGAGTGTCTGTCCGAAGCTTCTTACGCTCCGCTTTTGAGAAATCTGCACCGATTCGTTGGCATATCAGCATCAAGCTTTTGGACGATAACGCAGGGACTTAACCGAAGTGAGGGGCTACGAAATGGCCCACCGAGCTCTTGTAGAGTTGAAAGATGCGGCATCACCACGCACGAACTCGTCTTCAAGTGATGACAGACAAGGCTTCTGCCAGTGGGTAGACTCAACTACGATATTTTCATATTGGGCCCGGAAGTTTCTGCCATCTATGGCAAACTTGCGCCCCGATGATGGCATCGACCTGCGTTACTACAGGAAGTGATATTGGAATACAGTAGCGCTTTCCCCTGACTGAATTTTCAGTGTGGAGATCTGAAAACAGTGCGTAGAAGTACATGCACTGGGGATCTGAAAAATTGGTTCGATGGAATGCAACTTTGATCGTGAAGTAGAATCATTTGAGACACAGGTCCTATATGCTCTAGATGAGAAGGGTCGAGAACATTTGGGTTGGCCCTGCTGTAAACTCAGATGGCCGACACAAGAGCATATTTATTTCACCATGAAAGTCAACGGTTCCTAAGGGATGAAAACTCGAGTTCATTGCAACGTTCTGTGCGAGGAATGGTGGATACTGACTCTACAGGTGAGTTACATCGTGTTCCAGTGTTTAACTACCGATTCTGACTGGCGCGGCGTTGACGCGCATTGACGCGGCACTGCGCGCAACTGCCGCGCAGTCGACCTGGTAAGGCCAAATTCATGAAGTGTTTAAATGCTCCCAAAATTATCAAAAGATAGTAGATTCTGCATCCTAATATTGCGCAATTGTTTATAGCAGTGTACAATGTCATATTACCCCCCAAAATATATCAGCTTAGCCCTGGAAGCATACTTTTGACCATAGTAGCCTCTATAACAGTTGTATTCATGTCAGAAACCGAGAGGGCCTCAGAACACTTACTTAGTGTGCTCTGAGAGTGAACCATCATTTTTAGTCAAACTATGGGGTGCCGCGTCAATGGCACAGCCACACCGCGTCAATGCGCGGCAGTGCCCGGCAGTGCCGCGTCATTTTTCCTGACCAGCGCTGGGGTGTGGCACAGCCCTTGCTCTTGCCGGTAAAGTCGAGGTCGGCGCCGGACACGAGGAGGGCTCAATAAGAGCGTGCTGGCGGGCCTTGGTGCGGTCTGCACTGGAGAGAGGGTCTGCTACAGGAGCACGGGGAAGAGCTCGCCCTCGATGCTCGCGAGGACCTGCTGGAAGGTGACGCGGTTGGGCTCGCGGATCTCCTGCCGGGCTCGTCTCGTGGCTCGCTTTGGCGTGGCTCGCTTTGGCGCGGCGACTGCACGTAAAGGGAAATCTTACGTGAATTTCTGCGGGGCGGAGCGACTGGTGGCACCAGCGCAATATTAGGGGTGCGCGCGGTGGGTTTATCTGCAAAGTAGAAAGTGAGTTGGCATAGCTGATAGTGGCTGTGGACTCACCCGTCAGCGTCGCAGATCTACAGCTGCAGCGGAGGCCTCCTTCTGCTTAACAAGACGCAAATGTCCTGCTCGATGGCCATGGCGCGTTGGTGATCGGTCTGGCGGCGCTTCAACCGGTGTACTTGCAGCACTCCTCAGTGAAGCGGCGTGCCTCGGCCTCCACAGCCGCTCCTTGGCACGCAGGGCTTCGACTTTGCGGACATCCGGGGCCACTGGGGGTGGTGCATGCTTTGAGATGGTGGACTGGTCGCCGCGACCGTCATCGAGGCGGCCAAATGGGATTAAATACGAGGGGATCACTGTCGGAGGACTCACCTGTCGGCGTCGCAGATTTCGAAGACTTGACGCCCGACCAGTGGAGGGCGTGGATAGCGATGACGACGGGAACATGACGTCTATGGTTATCCTTGGCCTCGGATAGCCCACGAGACAGTGGATACTGTCACTTCATCTGGACGAAAATCAACAGCTCATTGTGAGCTATACGACGACAGTATCTTCTCAGCTGCTGAAGGCAAATTTGGAGGAGTGTCGGATGGATTGAGGGGAGTATTTGGCCGCGCTGGACTGTGCAACGCAGCGTCCATGTCTCTATATTTCAATTTCGGTCCAATCATCATCCAACACACAGAACTTGGATCACGCTCCTTGGATCTGAAGGTCTTGCGCTCGAATTTTCTGACCATTCTTTTCACCCTGCAACTTCCTTGCTTGACTTGACCCTTGCACCCGGAAACGAAGGCAATGTTGACCCTTCTGCGCATGTTGTTGAACAAGGTGAATGGATACAAGTGGTTGCCAGCCGCTTCGCGGGCTGGCCACCCCTTGTTGATGGTAGAATTTGTTATGTATTATCCTATGTACATTTACAAAAGAAGTTCCTCGCAAACAATATTAGTTGTCGACATGGATGAATCACCTTCATGCTTGAGAATCAATACATTTTTTGAGCCCGGAACTCGTGTCATCGCTGAGTAAAGTTGTCATGTGAAAATACTCTCGTCGCAAGTCAAGTCCTAATTTTTGCACTGTGAGGCCTTGACGTCCGTTGAACGTGTTGCATAGCATAGAGCAAGGGGCACCTGTTTGCGATGAACTGTGAATCAAACCCGTGGGTTGGAAATGGCAATTAATGTGAGGAATATGAAGTCGTATCTAAAATATGGCAGCAGATTAGCAAGGCACATATTGTGACAGGGAACATACAGGTCTACAGTAATTCCAGCTACTACGTGGAAATGGTTTCAACTTCAACTGTGTGGCCAGGAGATTTCGTATTATAACTCTGGTATTCTTCGTCAAACCTCGAGAAGCGTCGAATTCCTAGTGAGTCTACAGATTGTCCTTCTTCAGAACCAATTCATCGGGGGTATCCAGGCTTTGAAGAGAGTTTAAGAACTCGGGGTCGGAAAAAACACCCTCATTAGAGTTACTTCAGCTTCTATGGAGTCGTTGCTAACATAGCAATGTGACTCTCCTGGGACATTTTGCAAGATTGCAGTGTTGAACTCATCAACAAATATATTGTAGGGCTCAGGATGGCCCGTAAATGCAAGCCGCTGGATCGGAAAGTATGCTGCAGGGAAACACAAAAAACTGATGAATTCATGGAGGGATTGTGTATGGCATAAGCGGTCGAGGTGAAAGAATGTTCAAATAATCATCGCCAATTGGAATCAGAAATTGCGAGAATGCTAAATCGGTCCGTTGTCGCATCGATGCCTGCAGTTCCAGAATTTCAAAGTGGTGGAAAACAGGTTGAGTGCGGAGGGATGCTTTGCAGATAGCAGTACGACCCCAAAGCGTACCACAGGTGCGACCTATAACATTCATTGCATGGCGTGGAAAAAAACTACAACTTACCTGACGAAAGTCGCCAACCGTGATGACATGCGTCCTCCCCAAACCCGGTTGGACCCTGTGAGTGAACGCATAAGACGATCAGCACAATCAAATGCTTTGAAGTGGAGGCCCCAATTTCATCTATAACATGGCACTTTGCCACTTGAAGAAGTTTGGCATGGTCGCTCCTGGCTCCAACAGAGGATTTCAGATGAGGATTGTTTTCATCTACAGGGATTCCATAAAGATAATGGGTCGTTCGACCCCCAGGATAGTTCTTGGCAGCAAATGCAGACGAAGCAGACCCAGAACGATGTTGTCCAATTTTCGTAGGGCACCTATGACGGGATACAGAACATATGTTTTACCACGGCCAGCACGGCCATCGACATGAATTGGCGGAGGATTTTCTAGAGCTGCAACTTGTATAATTCGATCATACACTGCATGCTGTGAATATGTATTAAATTCGGGTTCTAGCAATGAAAAGCTATAATGTTACCTGCTCTGCTGTCAATCCATCCTTGAAAGCAGAAAGGTTGGTGGGATCTCCACCCAGCGTAATCGTTCGCATCAATTTCCTGTTGTCTTTCTGTGGGTTCAGGTAGCCCAATCTCTGTCAAGGATTTCCAAGCCTTGAAGCAAGCTTTGAAGGGCAAGTAGAACCTCGTTCCTGATCAACTCGGCATTAGGGCAGAAGTTGTCTGCAGCATGCGGTCCCTAAAATCTGCTGACAGGGACTCCTCGTGGGCTTCCAAATGATTAGTGCAGGACTTCCTTCTGTTGCCAATAATGCAAAGATCCAGCGCAATTGAGCTGGGGGAGCCCCAAAGTTAAGCAACTCCTCGAAAGCCATGATGCCTTCATCACGGTTGTCAAACAATCCCATTGCACGGGCTGCTTCCTGGTAGGTTCCATACACAACTCCATCAATAGTGCGCAGATCAACCCAGTCGTGGGCACTACGGTGCAGCAGGAGAGCTCGAAGGTAGAAGACGTCGCCGTGGCGAGGATAAACCATTTGAATACGACTGACTCCAACGTGGCCTGGCTTATAGAAACGTATTCGCATCCGTGGATGATTTGGGTGTTCATTTTCTAAAATCTGCAAAGGATGCATTTCTTTGTCAGGATCATGTTTTTCCAGGCGGCACTTTGAACCGAATTCGATATAGGTCATGTAATCAAGGTCAGGATGCCGTGGTCTGGTCATGTATCGGACTAACAGAGTCCCATCCGATTCAGATCCATCTTTTCTTGCCATTTGTCCGTATTGGCAGCCCGGTAGGTGAACTGGGAGTCGCTTTACTCCCGGTTGTTTCTGAGAAATATGAAATGAGGCGAGCCGTGTTGCAGCCTCAATACTGGAAAGATATCTCCCCCGTTCATAATCACGGATTTCATCGATAGGCTTTCTCATCCCGATCGCAGATTCGGATATGTTCAATGGGTGAGCAGAGACTTTCCAATTAGCCTGATCCAGAGATTTGAAGAAATATTTGAAGAGATACTGAAACAGGGCAACTCCCGTAGAGAACTCGACGTTGATGTGACAGTCGTACTTCAAAATAAGGCATGGAACGTGGGAGACAATGAATTGATCTTCTGTCTGCCGTCGCCGGTGCTCAAAATATCCTGGATAAGTTCATGATTATCTGAGTACAATGATCAGTTTGAGAATGAACATACCCCGTTCATTGAACGATGATTGAGCTTTAGTCTGCTTCGGAAAACCATATTGACAGTTGCGTGGCCAACCACATCGATGGTATGTCTTTGCAGGGTCATGGCTGTGGGTCATGTGGCGTTTGACAGCGTCCCGTAGTGGACCTGGATTCCGAGGCAATTCTGCGCTGAGAAATTTATCAATATCTTCAGGTGATTTTGGAACATTCTTGAGAGCAACAGCTGTGTGCTCATGTGGGAGACCCCGTTTCTGGAATTCTGTGACCCGGATATAATACAGTATGGGACCAAAGAGGATTTGTATATCCTTCATCAATGCCGAAAGATATTGTTGAAAAACACGGACAATGAGATCTGGTCGGTCATTTGCAGATTGAAGGGGTCGCAATTGGGAAGTGATCTCAGGCCAGCGCGGGTTGGTTGTGAATGTTATAAAGAGAGTGACAGGGCCCAGAGCCTTACGAAGAGCAAGACAGTCAGAAATGTTTGCTGCAGACCAAGCTGGGGAGTGAACAAATGTGGATGGCAACCGAACATCCTCCACTGGCTCTTCATCACCAGTTCCAATGTATTCAGCCTCATCTAACCATTTTCCCGGGAAGGTGGGGGGGGGGCCCCCGAAAGAAAATAATAGAAAATTCTGAAAATATTCGCACATATAGATCTTGATGAGAAAATGATATTCCTCCTTTACATTTTGGGTGTGCTCCCAACCGTTGACTTGCTACAGGCATTTTGATAGCAGAGGGAACCGCAAAGTAGCAATATCCACAATTTCCAAGTCATTCAAGTGATTTCCTTCAACAAGAGTAAGTAGATGATTCAGGCAATGGTTAGGTATGTCATTCAATGTGGCATCAACAATTAGGGTTAGGGTTACAGTGCTTAAGGTGCTACGGCAGCTGCAAATCTGTGATTTTGGCTGATTTGAGCCAATTTCGGTGATTTTTTTTTGGTTTTCGTATTGTTTTCGGGCGTTTTTTGTTGGAATTTTTTTTTCCAATCAGTATGCAGTTGGTGGGATTCGGGGCAGACAATCATAAAGATATATATGTGGCTTGAGTGGTACTGCAAAACCTGGCCAGCTTGTGACCATGAGGTCACATCACGCTTTACATCGATGTAGATCGTGATGTGACATCTGTGACCGGTACCACGAAGGGGTTCGCAGCTCAGTATGCAGTTGGTGGAATTCGGAGGCAGACAATCTACACAGAAAGATTTAGATGTTGCTTGAGAGGCACTGCGAACCTGGCTCGCTTGTGACCATAAGGTCACGTCACGCTTTACATTGATGTAGATCGTGATGTGACATCTGTGACCGGTACCAGGAGGGGTTCACCACTCAATTTGCAGTTGGCGGAATTTTGGGGCAGACAATCCACACATAAAGATTTAGATGTTGCTTGAGAGGCCCTGCGAACCTGGCTGGCTTGTGACCATAAGATCACGTCACGCTTTACATCGATGTAGATCGTGACGTGACATCTGTGACAGGTACAACTGAACACCCGGTGGCTATGGCAGATGTAGGTCTTTTCCACAAGTGTAAGAGGTTGAATACTGAAAATCCTCAGCAACACCAGCTGTATCGTCAAACCTCTTCCTTGCTTTTTTATATTTTCTGTCCTTGAATGCTCAAATGAGTTTCGGCTCTTTGAAAACCAAGATAGTGGCTTGCATGACACGTGCTTTGAGCCGCTCACTTGCGCTTGGCAAGAAAGAGCATATTTTTAGCATAAATCAAGGGTGGTGTGCAAGAATACTAGCCCCGCAAAATACCCAGTGCGGGTCAAATAGTGGACTCTGCGGTTTTTTGTGGATCTCATTGGCCCTAGCCAGTGCACTGCACATATAGTTAGAATGATTCATCAAGCACACAAATCAACGACCGTCGTCACTGTCTGCGCGTGTGCGCTTGCAGGGCTTCGGGGGAGACTGCGTGCAAGTCAGATGAGAAGCATACAAAGGGCATAAACACGCACCGCAGTCAGTTCGTCATCGTACGGCCCTGCCTGGCTTCCACCACCGGCGTCGTCTTCGTGCATGTTGTCGAGTGCCGTCATCGGTGTGCGCGGAGGTGCATTGTGGTCTGGCGAACCGGGGGCGTTCGCGTTGGAGCTTGGGCCGGCTACAGGCGGGTTCTCTTTCCGACTACGACGCTTTTTTTTGCTGCTAAGATGGACGATGTTTTCGCCAGTTGCACGGTTCGCGAGCCCATCAAAGATCTCGTCCAGTTGCTTGTAGAAAGGACAGGCTTTTTTGAAGCAACAGGCGTACTTTTTCCCTTGTTTCTGGAAGTAAGGTCAGTCAATAGCTTGCAAGACAATACAAAGACCACGCACCTCAATGAAGTCCTTGATGTAGTCGTCAGTAGCAATACACATCTTCTTCTCGTCATCCCAGCCGGACCCGGTATATTTCTCGCAGAACATATACAATGCAAACGTAGCTTGAAGCTAGCGCAAAATCAGCTCAAATGCAGGCATACGGCAGCGAGAAAACACGCGCGTTTTTCAGTTTTGTAACAAGTTTGTCCTTGTCCTTTGGGGGCTTTGCATCAGGGTCGACTGCCTTTACAATGTCGACGAGCCCTGGCCAGACCGTAGGCTTCCAGCCGTTGCCACTCTGAGACCCGGTTTTCTTGTCGATCAGCCCGTTCAGCAACGCGAGAGTCTCCGTGTCGGTCCATTTCGCATTTCCTTCGGTGTCACTAGCTGCTCTGAGAGGCATCGGAGGCAACGCAGACTAAAAGAGCCCAGGAGAGACGTGCAGAAAGACGCGAAGAAGAGAGCGTGACACAATTTATCCAAACAAATATCTGATCGGCATTTATCTACGGATTTATCCCGTACCCGATCAGGCCCTTATTCTTTCTCCACGGAACAATACCCCTCTGATACGATTTTCAGTCCTCGGAGCGCATCCTACCATCAATAAAATTTCCCGAAAATAATTCAGCTCCGGGTCCAGGAAAACCGCTGGGGAAAGTGTGATTTACCCAGACCTCCCTGTCTGTTGCATCTGAAACACCTTCATCCCATCGGATTTTTGCAAATCTTACTGCCCTCAGACGTTCTACTACTACTGGCTTCCACTACCCCAATATAGGCCCCAAAGCACAATTATTAATAGATTTCTAAACCCAGAATAGCGGAAGTTGCAAGATCACCGTTGGATCGTGATCCGGCGGCGGGGGAGATGACAGTTCTTCATAGGTTGGGCAGGTTGACAGTCGCTCTTTGAAAACCAAGGCATAAAGGTGTGGCATAGTTTGGTACTAGCCCATGGGTAAAATGTAGGGGTTATATAACACAAGTTGTAGATAGGAAGGCAGGGCTACACATCCATGCGGAACTTATCTTGGGACATGAATTTTTGCAACGCGCTCGCATCAGATCGGGCCGATATAGCTAGCTTCGGGGCCTCGTCTGAGTCTGGGCGATCCGGCCTGACCCCACTGCGAAAGACGAGCTCAATAAAGTCTGTATGTGCAATGTTGACGAGCGGTGTTTCATCAGTGTACAGCTAAAGTTGTAATCAGCCGGAGGTACAACAAACAGAAAGAAAGAAACTTCGTATATTAAAGAGATCCCTCGAATCAGTATGCACCTGTTTGTTTTCACACGCCACCAGCGCTCGCTAATTCCCGAGCCTTTCGAAGCCCCAAAGACTTCTTTTAGATAGCCAGCTGACCTTTGCTCCCTATTTTGAACCTCCCCGATCCGCCGACGCTCAACTCATGCTCCCTGATGGAGCGCTCAAGACCCGTTCAAAAGGGACACCGGCTGTCTTCCCCATCATTCGCTCCATTCTCCCCCATCACCGTCTTTGTGTTGCGCAGAGTCTTCAGTCCCTGTGTTCTCAATAAGCTGGTCTCACTTGAGCAAGTCCCCGCAAGTTCAACATGCTGCAAATGAAGCCCAGACCACTCCGATTCAAACAGCAACCGCATTTTCTCACTGGTGATTCCTGCAGCAATTTTCACCCGGGAGGAATCAACTGCAATACCCAAGGCTTCTGGGTGTCCGTTACGACATCTTCCAGGCTCCTGACCCCGGGCTGCAGCAAGGTCACCGTCAAATCCTTCAGCAGCTTCCTGAAGACCTCTCTGGCGTCGGATGCAAGCCCTTTGCAAGGCCTCCTCCCATCAAGATACTATGGCCATTCAAGAACTCGATGCGCAAGACCTCTTCAGCATCGGATGCAAGAATCTGGATGGCTTCTGAATCTTCCTTGCTCGGTTTTACTCTCCCCATAGATTTGAAGGAGTTCGCCGATGGTTCATTGCTTTGCCGTGAGTATCCCATGAACGAGAACCGAATATCATTGACAATTATCTTCAGGTTCAATCCGAATACCTGTCGATAAAATGGAGCACAAGAGATTATTTGGTGATCCGGTTGGTACGTTTATGGCCACCGATTATTTACTATCTCACCACCAGAACTCACGATCGCGTTCACAGTTGTCAAGGCATGGGTAACAACATTGTGGGCATATTCGGTAACATGGCCATGCAAACAAGTAGTCTCTTCGCTGCCGGACAATCGTGCTGACTAGCTTTCTTCATTCTCAACACACAGTTCAATGCCGCCAGCTCATTCTGCGGCCCACCGCTGACTGTTTTCAGCTTTCCCCGAAGGTAATATCTGCTGTGAGGTATACTGACTCTCGATGTGCCGGCACCGTGCTAACTACTGTATTTTCAGCGCCGGTACAGGAACTACAAGTACATGTCCCTGCATCATAATCAGTCCGTGCGCTTCTGACCGCTCGCAGGGCTCCTGGATTGTCCCTTCGACGTCTTACACGCTTCATGGGGGGGCCTTCGAGCGCGCTGACAACCAGACGATCCTCGATACCAACAGTACGTCTGTTCGTTAGCACAAGCCTTTAATGCTGATTTCACTGTATAGCGATCGACGACGACGCGCGTCTCCAAGATCTACGGGACGATCAAAGGCACCAACTTCGACAGTAACAAATGCGGGTGGATATACCCCGCATCGTCGACAGTTAAGAGTCTGGTGTTCGCCATCGGGAACACCATGTACACCGTAAGTTATGTCCGCTTCCGCCCCATGATATTCACTTACATTGGTGTGATGTTCGCGGCTGAATGCGGCGGACTCCCCATTCGGGTGCGTGTGGTTAAACCCGAGCGAAATACTAATTATATTAACTTAAGCTGCGCCCAGATCCTCGGCGATATCTTCCTCAAGAGTGTGTGGTAAGTCTCACATGTTCACATATATTCCTCGCATGCTTATCCCGCCTCAGTAGTGTCTTAAATTAGGGGTGTCGACGGTGGGGCTCACGCAGAGGGAGACAATTATGCAGATTATGATCATGACACAGACTCTGGACTTGGATCTTATGATCATGATGAAGTAGTGTATTATTACGTCGAACTCACCGTACACAAGAGGGAGAATCGCCATGGTGGTCCGTTGTACGGTGTTCAATTAAGCCAAAGACTTTTAACTGCACAGTGTTGGTTCTCCGTACTCAAGCCATACCTGTAGAGTTGTCAGTACCGATCCGTAATTCATTCGCTGGGTGCTGATTCGCACAAAGTTGATTGAGAGAACTTGCGGCTTTGCTGTTGCTTCGTGAGTCCTATCATTCAAACAGATTCAATTGTAGATAAAACTAAGCTTGGAAGTGCCGTTCAAGGTTGGTTCATTTTGTAGGCTGGGAAGACGCGGAAGAGATGGTCTTGACACAGTGGGAGCAAAGAATATATGGACGTATTTCATCCTCCCTTATGCTCAACATTGGTGCCAGGGCGGTGTCTAAGGTTCCTTTGCGACAAATGGAAGGCAATTCAAGGTAAATTGAATCTGAATGTGCGGCAACTAGATAGCCACGTTATCAGAGTTTATTGGATGCGAGCCGCCAAGCTGCCGGCCACGGCGCTGAGCGGCAGTAGTTTAGAATCATGATTGCGGCCATAGAGATCGAGGGCCGGTTATCAAGAAAGGATTGCGGCAGCGGAAGCTCAAAGCGGGCGTTGTCGGAGCTTCTAAGGCGTTGGATGGGTTTTTTTTATAAACGGGAGATGAAAAAAAAATCGATTACATCTGCATCCATTCGCTCGTCAACTTCGTCCGATAAATGTGCATGAACTATGCTTCACGAACTGCGAAACTGGATGAGAGCCGGAGCGAAGCGACGGCATGTCTTGTGTGCACCTAAAACAGTGTCATCCCAAATGCATAGATGTCAGAAGGCGTTTTGGGAGGTGAGCCGGCCAGGAGCTCGGGAGCCATCCAGTTGTGGCTTCCAGCAACTATATTCTTGGCTGTATGTGCTGTGCGACTAGTGGTATCAGCTTTGATGCAGGACAAGCCAAAGTCACATAAGAGAGCCCTGCCAGATTCTTCAACCAGAATGTTGACCTGCCACACGAATTAAATACTATGCCCGAAAAATTCTCATGCATCATATTTTCCGGGAATGTAGATATTAGGGGCAGTCAGAGTAGAAGGATTATGGCGGATTATGTTTTGTGATTATGGATGGATTATGGATTTATTTAATCGTGGGAGAATCCCTTTAAATCCATAATCCTCCATAATCCTCGAAGCGCCTCTGGAGGCGCTTTTGCAGGGATTATGGATTATCGTTTCCTTCATATTTAAAGCCTCTATTACAATTTTATTTCTGACTATGCTGACTAAGAACAAGAAATTTTGATTTTGCCCTGTGCACTCTCTCCCGTCGTCGATCATGTCCTGGCTGCAAAAGATACGCCCAAGGCAAAGAAAGCCGCTTCCACTGCAGCAGCCAAAAGCAAGGAAGCAGAAGAAGGCGCACCTGTAAAAAAGAAGCGTGGCCGACCGCCGAAACCCAAGAATGAGCCTGGCCTGCCACAGCGAGATCCCAACACCTTAATAGCACCTCTGTGCAGCCTGTGCGTCGGGAGGCTTGGGGCATTTTGATCTCTCGTAGTGCCAATGCAAGTCTTAAGATGTCGGGACTCGGCGTATGAAAGCGCTGGAGGTATAATCGCACTCCATAATCCAACTTTTTTTGGGGCGGTCAGAATTGGGTTGGATTATGGATTGGATTATGAATGATTATGCCATTTTTAAATACCATAATCTGTCCATAATCCTTTTCATAATCCTCGCATAATCCGCTGTAATCCTTCTACTCTGACTGCCCCTATTGTAGAGCCAAGGCTACATCACGGAGCTGGTGGTCTTTAGTTTCAAGATGTGATTTGACCATGGGTTGGACTCACAATATACACTGGGTCAAATGTGGGCCATTGTTCGAGAAACTGCCGAGCATTGTAGGGTATGTAGGGCATCACGAAAAATGGGCTGTCATCCAAGGTATTTGCACCGAGGAACTGGAGAACATGTGGGTGGCGGAGGTTGAGCCAGATCTGTGGAGAGAGCTTCAACTATTGGACAAGCACGTAGAACGGTGCATACCTCGATTTCCTTTGCAGCAGCTGCCGATGCAACAAATGAATTGAAAAATTTGAGATGTGTTTAACGACCCACCACAACACTCAGCTTAATACCTGCCACGTTGATTGCCACCTCCATCCGATTCCAAGTCGCGCGATAAACCTTGCCACTGTAGAACATGAGCTTAGCCCATGTATTCAAAATTTCAACTCACAATCCCCCAGCCCCAATTTCGGGACCATACTCAACATCAATGGAGGCAATCATCCAGTCCTCCAACTGCACCTGGCGGCCGCTCATCGAGGTTAAATATTGGAGTGTATGCGAGTAAAAAATCTGCTCCTGGTGGTTGCTGGGCGCGACATTAAGCTCCGTTGAAGGAGGCCATCATGGCAAGCATGTTGTTATGGTTGATTTCTGTGATATCAGAATGAGGCGCTATTGATTAGCCATGCCCGCGGTTGACGAACCCACTAAATTTCAAAGTTCATCTTGACTCTGCTCTAGACCCCTCAATTGGGCATTCAGCATTCCCGCGTCGTCAATGCGGGCAGTCTCATTGTTTCTGAGCATACTCTGCATGCTCAGCAAGCTTGAGATCTTTGCGAGAGGCCGTCAGTGCTGAGAGCAACACAGATACTGTCACTTGCCTGGAATGCACCGACAGTCAGTCCGATGCGTCGATAGAAGGAGTCTATGTGGTTGATTCTTGAATCCTTGCTCAAGAGCGACTTGAGGAAAGATTTTTCGCGCTCCTTCTGAACAAAACGGTGAATATCTTGCAGTAGGCTGTGGCAGAAGATCAGAAGATAGCAATTCGATCAGACGGGATGCTCACAGGTCCAAATCACCGAGTGGCTTCACACATTTTGCTGCCACGATTCGTGATCCCTTAAACTCTGCGTTCAGCGTGGACAGAAGTTCTCCGACGCCCTTAGTCAGGACTTGGAGCTGCTGCTTGCTTTCTCGTGCCGCCTGAACAGAAGAGACGACGAAGGTGAACAGTTTGAATGCGGAAGAGAGCCCTGGGACCGGAACCTCCGCCAGCACGGTATGTAGAGCGGTGTCCAGAGACATGGTGGAGGGACAGAGAAAGCCAAGCGAGGCAGTGAGAGAAGCGCCAGAATATCATGTCAGTCTGACATCTGGCGTGGTCTGCTCATCAGGAAAAACCCTCTGGGAATTAGTTGCCTGGTTAAATATGTTGCAGAATATAGCCGCCTGTAGCACAGCGCGTCAACTCTGTAGCTCCAGTTGTTCGCGTAGTCCCCGTAGCGCCGGGCCGCCGATATGTAGCACATCATTGTTGCCGCTGATTGCTATGTCGGACCGTATTGCCGCGTGCCAAGTCTATTATACACTACGTCAGTTGACCAAAAACGATTATGCGCTGCGCGCACTCAGACAAGGGTCTTGATGCCTGACTGTAAGTTGTAGGTACCCAAAGACAAGTCCTTCGAAAATTCGTTCAGGATGTTGAGGTGAAGGTGAAATCCGACAAGTCCATTCAAACTCGCCCCATCAGTCGCGTGATTGATGGATGTTGGTTGATGCCACGTCGATGTCTTTCTTCCTTTCCCCTCACCATCGCGCCTGGTTTTTGCTTGTTTCTTGCCCTTCGGCACTTCAAGCCCTCGCATTCGAGCCCAAATTCCCGTTTAGAGCCCTCAAGCCTAAAAGATCCAGCTTCAATCGTTCTCGAGCCGTCCCTGCCTTGAGCTCAAGGAGTCAAGTCTTGGTCTCAAACTACTTCAAGATGCTTCAAGGCTTCAAAATACTTCAAGGCTTCAAGATACTTCAACCCTTCAAGCTACTTCAAGCGCTCAAGCTCCTTCAACCCCCAAACCTGCCCACACACCCACCAGTGCGCCTCACTTCAGTCTCCGCTGCACCCGACGAGCACTCCGAGCTCAAAGACCAAGACTTAGACTGTAAATGGAGGACGGGGGCTACATGTACGTGTCTCCTTCATATCACAGCCATGAAACATGCTCATGTGGTCAGCAGGTGTCCGCGCAGTGCAATCCGCTCTTCTTCGTCTACCCCCTCCCTCCCTTCCCCTCGCCAGCATCGTCTTTGCCCGAATCCATGCCGCTTGCATGTTACGTGCGGCCTCATCGCATTCGTTCCGACATACCCGCATAGTATCCTTGTGTATTTCAAAGCTAGCACTCGAGGCTCTTTCAATAATATACATTTTCCCTACTACCTGCCGGATGTATGATAATGGGGAACAACAGAGCTACCGTGTACTACAGCGAGCTATATACACTACAAGTCTACGCCACTATGTAGCCGAGGCGTGTGACTACATCAAACTATTTCGGGACTACAGAGTCTTGGCGCCGAACTACAGCGTGCTATATTTTGAGGGGGTTGCAACGCTGCTACAGGAGCTACCTCAGCTATATAGAGGTCTGTAGAGACCCGAAATTTTCCTGATGCTGATTAGTGGAAATCCGAGTCAGGGGCGTCCGCAAGTTTTAATACTGTCAAACAAGACGTACCTTCGCTTCGCTCCGGCACCGTACACTCAGAAGGTTTGAACTGTGAGGGAAAGCACGATCCATGTCACAAAGAGGTGTTTATTTTTCTGCGGTGACCTTGGCACGTCATTATTACGGTGTGGATTGATCTACCTAGTGCAATAACAACTGGATCTGTCTTGTAAAAGTCCATACAGTAATAAATGCCAGTGGGACGTTGCAGGCGATGAGTTCTATCGTAAAACTGACCAGAACATGGAGCGATTAGGGTCTAAAGACTGAAGACGAGCCCACAGGTATGGATACAGCCGGTTATGCATATCTGACCTTCGGTAAATATTGTTGAAACGTTTTGCATGTTATACGGGGCTCACCCTACTACTCACCCGGCCCGAACACCCCACAGCTTCCTCCGACAGCACTGAACAAATGCAGCCCCACATTTGGCCGACAACTTGTCAAATAGTGACAGAGCTGACAGGGATAAATGAACGTACATGTTTCCGAGACGCTGACACTCATGATGGGCCTGCAGAGCTGCGGACTGGGCTAGATTCGAGCTCTGGTGAGCTGGGAACCGTCAAAGATATGTTGATGATTACTCACACTTCAAATCGTCTCGTACTATATGCGTGGGGGAAACGGAACAGATAATTGGGACGGAACCGACCCGTCCGTGTATTTGCCTTGGTCACAATGGTTGCTAGATTGGATATCGGTTAGCATGAGCGATCGCTGTGAATGGAATACTGGACTAAATACATCTCTTGCGTCTGGACTTTGACCAGCATACCAAGCCGAATTAATTGAGGCCCCGAGGCGAGCGGCGTACAGCTTGCTCAAAATGTTCTCAGCACAACGAGAAGGCGACGGAAGACAGCGACTTGAAGTCGTGGGGCGTCGCTGGTCCATCCGAGGGTGCCGGAGTTGAGGTTTGGAATCTTGTCAGCGGTCTCAACCATTACGTTGAAGGACTTGGTCCATTCGAGCGGTTGCAAAGTACACGACAGAGACCAACATAGTATGCGAGTCTACCATTTTGTCGTTGAGCTTGTGGTCTTGACATTGCCATATATCATGCAGCGGCCCTTGCCGTAGAGTATATCTTGAGTACTGGCAGCAATTATAATCCAGAGTGGAGGAGCAGCGTCGTCGAATTGCAGTAGGCGGATTGCGCGAAGATGATGGGGGAAGGAAAGAAGGAATCGGACACAGGTGGTCCTTTTGAGCGGGTCTTACAGCTAAATGTAATATTC